>PVKM010024997.1:0-20183 GCA_004027735.1 Carollia perspicillata
ACAAAGATATTTTTCTATGTTGAAAAGGATTGTACCTCAAAGAGATCACAGCTCTTTTGGCCTAAAATTGGAAGCCTAGATCTCTGCATAGCTATAGAGATATTTTAGGCCTTAAAAGTTAGCCCTGGCTAGGGTGGCTCAGTGAATTGAGTGTTAGCCTACGAACCAAAGGGTTGCTGGTTTGATTCCCAGTCAGGGCTCAGGCCTGGGTTGCCGGCCAGGTCCCCAGCAGGGGGCGTGTGAGAGGCAACCACACATGGATGCTTCTCTCCCTCCCTTTCTCCTTCCCCTTCCCTCTCTCTAAAAATCAATAAATAAAACCTTTTTAAAAAGTTAGGCTGTTTTTTTATTTTTTGCTCTTGTTTTTATTTTAATTTTACATTCATTTAGATGAATGTCTTCCCAATTTGGAGGACCTTTAAAGAATATCTCTCACTGATGTTTGCTCCTCCTGGTGACCATCGAGTCAGATGGGGGTGAAGGAAGGGCATGGAAAAAGGCCCTGGCACATTTGCAATGGCTCCTCTCCACTAGACAGCACACTCCTCACAGCAGGGCCACACCTGGGTGCTTTGCAATGTACCCTCATACCAGCGCGGTGCCTAGTCTATAGCAGGCACTGGGCAAGCATTTATGACTGACTGACCGACTACAGGTAAGATTCTTGCTTTCTGGGCCAACACTCCCACCTCTGGGAAGTCTATTATCTGTGTTCAAGAATCTCAACTCAATGACAGAGGTTCACACAGATAGTTCATTATCTTTCTTTAAGACGTTACATTATCTCTGGAAATATTATAACAGGATTGGTGGCTTGCCCCTGATATCCCAGTTTCCTGAGAGGTGATGTGAATTAGCGACCCACCTGTAATTCCACTAATTTTTAATAGGCACCTAAGTTAAGTAGTACATATATAATTTTCATAAAATTATGCACAGTTGAAGGCCTAACCATTTCAAGTTCAATGAAGGTTAAGTGCCTATATTTTCATTTCTGAAAACTCATACTGAGATAAAAGTCTTGGGTAAAAATATTCACAGCAGTTGGCAGAATTGTTTGGGCAATTATTGAATGCAAAGAAAATGATCTCTTGAATTAAAAAGTTAGGGAGAATGGAATCTAGAGCAGTCATTTTAAGGTATGATGGTACAGGTGTGACTTTTTTCACTACACTGGAGCACTTTTGTAAGTCAAAACAGTGGTAAATATAAAAACAGGAAAATTCTGAAAATTATATGAGTTATTTTGGTACCTTTCAAAAGATGTCTTTGGAAACAAGGATCTTCTTCCTCTTAATGATAGTTTGAGCAAAAATTAAATTTTTGAAATAAGACCTATTCCTTTAACCATATCTGTTCTCTTTAAAAGATAACCTGTATGTCGAGGATTCAGAGACACATGAAAAGATGCTCAATATTGCTAGCCAACAGAGAAATGCAAATTAAAACCACAATGAGATACCACTTCACACCCGTCACATTGGCCATCATAAACAAAGCAACAAACGACAAGTGTTAGAGAGGTTGTGGAGAAAAGGGGACCCTAGTTCACTGCTGGTGGGATTGCAGACTGATACAACAACTATGGAAAACAGTATGGAATTTCCTCAGAAAACTAAAAATGCCTTTGGACCCAGCAATTCCACTGCTAGGATTATACACTAAGAACCCTGAAACACCAATCCAAAAGAACCTCTGCACCCCAATGTTCATAGCAGCACAATTTACAATAGCCAAGTGTTGGAAGCAACCTAGATGCCCATCAGTAAATGAATGGATCAAAAAACTATGGTACATTTACACAATGGAACTCTATGCAGCAGAAAGAAAGAAGGAGCTTCTACCCTTTGCAACAGCATGGATGGAACTGGAAAGCATTATGCTGAGTGAAATAAGCCAGGTGATGAAAGACAAATACCATAAGATCTCACCTTTAACAAGAACCTAAACAACAAAACAAACAAGCAAGCAAAATATAACCAAAGACATTGAAATAGAAAACAGGCTGACGGTAACCAGAGGGGAGCGGGGAGGGAATTTCAGGGGGAAAAAGGAAGAGATTACAGGAACAAATATAAAAGACACATGGACAAAAACTAGGGGCTGGAAATGGGAGGGAGGTGGGGAGCACTAGGTGGGTGGACTGGGATGGGAGTAAAAGACAGAAAACTCTACTTGAACAATTAAAATAAAATTAAAAAAATAACCTGTCTGTTGTTACTACTATAAAGAATTCACACAAACCAATGCCAAAAAGATAGTAGGGACAAACTGTTTTAGCACATATACACAAATTTTCTTCTCTAAATGGGGCAGAAGAAAGAAAAAAATCAAGACAAAATTGTCCCACACATTTTGGAGTTTGGAGAAAGGCATTCAAGGAGACTGATTTTTAAGTATTTTCCAATGCCCGAGATGTAGGCAGATGCCCAACTTTCACTATATGTGTCTATAAAAATTTTTTTGAGTAACAATTTTTAAAAAATTGGCTAAATCAGGCTAATAGCATCAAAGGGAGGATTCAGGGGAAAGTTATGTGTCATTTTAGAATCTTTACTGTCACTAATTGGATGATTTCAACCACTTGCTTCTTAAAAGGAGCAAAATAAATGAGAATCTTCGCCATATATTTTTAGGACCTTTTGGCTAATTGAGGAGGTAATGGCAGTATTTAGTTGCTGGCAGGGCAAAAGTGACTTTCACTCATTACTTCTTCATTCATCAAACATGCACCCAGTTCCTCTTGTATGTGAATTATCTAAAGCAATGTGGCATGGGCTGGGTGTATTCTCTGCCTCCTGCCACCACCCCCTTACTTGCAGGGTGTCTAAAACCCCAACCTGGTTAACTAGAATGTAAAACAGAGAGCATCCAGTGCTATAGATTATGAATGCGACGTCCTTGGAGAATATAGGGTGTAAAGGGAGAGCCTCTCACTGGGAAGACTGGGGAAGGCATTTTGAAAGAGGTCATACTCCAGCATGAAGGACAGAGTAGATCTTAAGAGTGGAGACAGGATGGAAGAGAGTGACAGTCAGGGAAGAGAGCTTCATTAACAAAAGCATGAGACAGGGAGGGAAGTGGCTGAGTTTGCCAAGAAGTTGGTGTAGGGAAAGGAGAGATGCTTGGAGTTAAGTCTGAAAAAACATATTGGACCTCAAACAGGAAGACTTTTAAATGACACGCTTGGGAGATTTCACGTTAGTAAGTGGGCAGTGGGAGGCCATTAAAGGGTCTCGAGGCAGGGAATGCTTTAAGAGATGCGGTTTCAGAAGATTAATTTGGCCACAGGGCCTACGGAGTAGTGGAGGGGAGAAATGGAAGGCAAGGAGCTTCGTGGAGAGAACATTATTACCCTTCAGTGACGGGACTGAGGATAGCTTTGGGGGCAGAAGGCGTGAAAGTGAAGGGCAGATTCAGAAAACACCGAGGGCAAACCGGAATGGCAGGAAGGAAGGGAAAGGGGACTGGTGTTATTGAGGACACGACTCATAACAGTAAACAGAGAGGATGGACACGTATCCTGCTTTTCTTGGCACAGTGTGAACTTATGCCTTTTGTTTTTTGATTATGGGATAATTATTAAGAATGGCCTCTCTCCTTCTTAATGTTTATGGGTTGGACAATACATTTCACAATTACATTCTTATGTGCTTTTCCTCTTTGATTTCTCCAGCTTATCCAGGTAACACATGAAGAAGCTGAAGATCTGAGGAGGTGCCTTATGGCACGTGTAGCCAGTAGGTGGTGGAGGCTGGATTCGAGTCTGGCTCTGTACAGTTCTGAAACCCATGAATGTTCCACTGTCCCTCCTCCCCTGCCCCGACTTACAACAGGCCATGGAGGACACAGGGAGCGGGAGGATCATTAAAAGAAACAGGGACGTCAGAAAGTCGGGTTAGGGTAAAAGATAAGTTCTGGCTTGGATGTGTAGTCTTGAGGTCTTGAAGGTGCTGGAAGGATATTGAAACAGTTGGAGATATTGGCTGGAACCCGGGAGCAAAATCACACTCTAGTCACAGATTTGTGAGCCTTCCAAATCAACAGATGCAGGACCCTGGGACCGGATGACATTGCCAAGCCTGAGACTGCAGGACAAAGGTCACAGCTCAGATGCCTGCAGTGGCCAGGCAGGTAACACGCATTGGTGAGGGGGCAGGAAGGAGACATCAGGGAGTGGCAGGAGGAGGTACTAGTGAGGATTAGCTTAAGTTCTCCCAGAAATTACTGGCAATTTTAGAGAAACAACGGAAGTCTATTTCTTAATTAAGGCTGGCAACTAGAAGAATTTGCAGTAATTTAATTGAAAATAGATCACAGTTGATTTATAAAAATAGTTTTATTAGCCACAAAACTAATTGATAGAATAGAAAATTATGAATAGCAGTCACACAATTCTGGTCCCCCCAACCTTTTTTTATCCTAGGAGGAACCTCATATGAGCTTTTAAAAAGTGCAATTAGTTCTCATCAAAATCATGAGCTACTCATAGGTATGTTAGGACATATTGTGGTGCGTTTTTACAGTCCTCACAAGGGCCAAATATAACTCAGACACTATTGCCGTGGGCATGTAGGTGGGGTTAAGGGCAGAGGGTAGAGGAAGATGGGGGATAGAGACAGGGGCGGGGCTGGTGGTGGGGAAAGCATTTCAAAAAGCAACACGCCCAACATTCGGATTTACATACCAGATCATTTATATTAGAAAAACTACTGCATTAGTGAGAACTTAAGTTAGTCATCTCGTCACTAGTAACTTTGCACTCAGAGGTATAAGCACCTGTCGCCTTCCTAGGCCTACACCAGTGGTTCTAAACTTTCACCAGCACTCTTACCTGAGCTCATTTATCTGGAGGACTCCTCACAACACAGACTGCTGGGCCTTGCCGGTTCAGCAGGACTGCAGTGGGCGGGTAAGAATTTACACCCTTTACCAGTGCCCAAGTGGCGCTGGTGCTGCAGGACCGGGGGCCGCACACTGAGCACCTCTGGTCTGCACGCCAGCGAGTGTGTGCTGGACGGGCTGGCTGGCTTTGCCCCTTCCGAACCACCACGGCGCACAGACGTCCACAGAGGCTCTCTTCCTCATGGCACTCTGGAAAATGACTCAGCGACATGGCTTCAAACAGAGGTCCAACTTTTTGCCTCATTGTCTGTGTTCTGAATCCAACCTAGTTTAATATTTTGGAAAATGTTACCCTTTTCTGTACCGAGCAAAGTAAATATTTTGTCAGTTGTTAAGGATGAGCAGCAGTGTAAGACCTGAAGATGGATCCAAATTCAGCAGGAAGGCTTGGAGCTGCTTTGGGACGTTTTCCAGGCTGTGATTTGTAATGTGTTTCAGAAGCCAGCAGAAATACCAGCCACTCGGTCTATTAAGGAAAGGCTGAATGAACCTTTTCACGGCAGATTTTTTTCCACACCAACTCTCATTACACTTGGCCAAGAAGAGAGAAAGGGGGCACAAAATGCTTTTCTGTCCGTAAGATTTTGCCGGGGTATTGTTCTCAGAGAAAGAACTTACCAGCACAGAGTTTTTCGAAAACTGGAAGAAATTTTGGAAGTTGATTTTTATTGACTTTATTGGGGTGACATTGGTTAGCGAAAGGATATGGGTTAGGAAGGTTTTCACAATCCCTTCTGACAACTGAAACAACTGAGGCTCAAGGAAGGCGACGGTCACGTGCCCGAGGGCTGGGCAGGGGTGGAGGCTCGGCTGGGATAAAGCTCAGAGGCTGCCGGGCGGTACTCTCCTTACCACAGCCTGCCTCCTCCCTTGCAGTCGGATCAGGAAAATAAAATCAAAACAAACAAATAATACTACCAAAGTGCATTTTATGCTGTGCTTTCCCTGAAAATGCCTAAATCAATTGGTGACCAGTGGCTTTGCCTCCCTGCTGAGCGGGCTGGGAAGCAGACAGAAGGAACCCTGGTGGCGCCTGTCTTACCTTCCTTCCCAAGCACTTCCTGAAGCACCTTCCATGCTGGTGACTTGGGTCTTTTTAACGTGAAGTGTCAGCTGAGATGGTAGAAATATGAGGCTCACAGCAAATTTCACATGTTGACAAAGAAATATGTGGGGGGACTTATAGGGGACAGAGGATCTGAGAGACCACTGGGCTCACTCATCTCATGTGTGCACAAGGGAATGAAAGCTCTCAGGAGTCAAGGAACTTGCTGGGGTGTTCAATCCATTAAATGGAAGAACTCAACCACCAACTGCAGATCTCTTGCCCTGACGGTTGTTGCTACTTCTGCCTTATTATCCTGTCTATTGTAGTACCGTGTGTTGATTTAGACCAGAAAAATGCATGCTTCGGTGTGAGTCTAGATCCAAAAATATTGAATCTCTTCAGCATTAAGTAAGAAATATGGTAATAATGACAGCTCACATTTCTTGAGTGCTAAGTCTCTGCCAGGTACTGTCCTAAGCACTTTGTATGGATTATTGCATCTGATCAGTCATATCATTGAGAAGCTAGAATACCATCACGTAGGACTGGGAAGGCGGGATGAAATGAAATAATGAATGTGAAGCACTCAGCACAGGGAATGCACTCTTTTCCCAGGACAAACTATTGTCTAGTAAATGCGATAATCCAAGTAAGGGATTTAGAGCAGTTCTTGGCTCACAGAGCATAGTAAATATTAGCTGTTATTATCACATTTTTCTCTATTTCTCCGTGTGGAACCACCCAAAGAAATTGGATCTAGATGAAAGTTATGAGCCATACACGATTCAAACATAAGGAATATCCTCGGGAGCCAGTTGCCACCAGTGGAAACCACAGTGACCGCAGTGTAGCTTGGACTGAAACACTCTCAAAGGCCAAAAGTTGAAGCCAGAGACCACAAAGGAACAGAATTAAACAGGTTTGTATTGGGCCATGGTTTCAAGGAGCTCCAAGAGTTTACTAGACACCTCCTCGTCAATTTTTAGCACGTTCAAGTTGGAGGTGAGCAGTGAGTCTAGTGTGAACACCTCTTTCATATGAGGGCAGTTTGCAAATACAACAGTGATCATTGAAAGCCTGTGGTGAGAACCCAGATTCCTTAATAAGGGTGTGCTTATCCACTGGCAAGGGAAAAGGATACCACCATTAATTTAGATGAAACAACAACACTACTGCACATTAAAGCACCTGTGGCAGGTAAATTGCTTACATGGGAATGCTTGATGTACCAGGTGCTTGCACGCAGGCAAGAAATCAGGGAAATCCAAGTCCACCCTGCTGCTGCCGACTTCCTCTCCACCCTGGCAACTAGAGAAGATTCATTCTGCTTTGCTAAAGAGGGATAAACTAGAATCAGTGAGTGGAAGATGCATGAAGGCAGATTTTGGCTCCAGATAAGAGAATAGTTTTTAAAAATTAGAGGTACCCAGCAATGAGCATGCTGCTAGGTGAGGTGGTGTGTGTTCTGCAGGTGATCAAGGAAGAGGCCCAGGAAATACTCGTGGGATATACAATGACTGGCACCGTAATTTTCATTGCCATTGTACTCATTATCTTATTAACATCCCATCAAGTAGATACAGAGTAGATTAAATGATTAGAGTGGCAAATGCTTCAACCAAGAGATTCCAAAGAACAGTTAAGAGTTACTCTTGGGTCAAACCTGAGTTTGAATCCAGGTTCTATCATTTATCAGTTATGTGCCTTTGAGTTGGTAATCAAACCTCTCTAAACCTCACTTTATGCATCTGTACAATAGAGATTATAATAACTACCTCTCTGGTTTACTTATTCATTCATATATTTATAAGCATCTATTGTGGGCCAGGCACTTTCTTAGGTATTGGGGATTTGGTGATGAATAAGACAGACAATATCATCATTCTCTAGAGGTTCACAGTTGAGTGTGTGTGAAGAGATTCAGAAACTATAGAAGTAAACATAAATATAATGAATGAACAGCTACTAATATGCAAAGAGTAATAAGTGCTGTGCTTTAAATAAGAGAGCATATTCAGGATATCTTCAGTTAGGATGATAAAAAAAAGACTTCTCTTAGCAGGTGACAAACACACTGAAACCTAAAATAAGAGACAGGGCCAGGTTGGAGGTGCTCTGGCAGAGGAAGCAGCAAAGGTCCCGAGGCCCCACCAGCTGGACTAGTGTGTGTGGAATGGGTCAGAGTGAATAGTTCACGGTGAAGCTGGCAATGAGGATTAAAGGAGGCAATGTAGAATGATCCACAGTGCACACCATAGCACATTGAGGCACACTGTTCATACTAAAAATAATTCCATGACATACCAATGACCTTGTATAGTCAGATGGAAAGATCACTTTTCCATCCACAGACATGCCAAAATGCCCAGGCCTTGCCCTGCTAATCTAGCCTACCTGATCAAATCCTAGCATGATCCACATTTTAACCACTGGAGAGTAGCTAATGTCAAAGCTGGCAAAGAACTTGGTGGGTGCCTGATCAACGATCGCATCTTGATGCGGAGTAATCTGAGGGAGGGCCCCTTGGAGCGGCCTCTGAAGCCCTGAGGCATGGCAGGTCAGGTGAGGTTAAGAGGATGGCACTCTCAGTTGCCCTCCTGCCTTTCCTTCAGTCAGGGGAGTTCTCTGACTCAACTGTCTGTTTCATGTTTTGGAAATTACCAATAGAGTCCAGTTTTATAGATATGCAACTGAGCCTCAAAAAAGTTAAGTAACCTACTAATGATCGCTAATTTGTGGCAAACTGGTCCAAGAACCCATCTCCTGATCTCTGATTTAATAATTTCCCCATGTTTTATTATATAAAACACAGATACTGATCTTTATAGGTATGGAGATTGTTTCTATTCAACTTTATGCCAGCCAGTATGTATTCCCTTTAACAAAAGCACATACCTGGGTTCTGATGCTTTATAAAGTGCCATTTTTACTTAAATTGGAACAACCAGCACAGGGCCTATTTTCAGTATCTTGTAGTTCACACAGGTTTTCTCAGAACCAAAAGATGTTTCAATTAGGGTTTAGGAGTGAAATGTGAGGGAATAGGATTAAGGCAACAATTTCTCAAAGGATTATTAAAAAGTTGCGTTACTCTTTCCTCTTTCGTAAAGCTGAAAATTGGGGAAAGAACAAACTACAGAATCAGGAAAGTTAGGAAAACAATAAAAGATATGATTTGCAAAATGTTGAGGATGAACAAGGAATCCTTGAGGATGCCTATTTTTCAGAAAACACTACCTTAGATAGTGGGCATGGTTTATATTCTGTTTAGACCCAAGTTCTGGGAAGGAGAGGTAGGTACCCTGGCTACTTTAAAACATTACAAAACATTAGAAAAAGACAGAAACTTACAAAGATTTGTAAAGACATATGTCAAACACCTGCTTCAAGGACAGGAAGTTGGGTAGAAAAACTGGGTCAAAAAGAAGCAAATTTCCTAGTTGGAAAAGAGCAGTAACAATGGGGAACATATGGTATTTTATTTTATTTTTGCCTGTGGAAGCAATACTGGCATGTAGGATGAGGTAATTTAAAGTGTTTCCTGGATTAGCTACAGTAGTTATGAATAAGTCGTCCTCGTTGGGTCAGTTAATGCTGGCAGCTAAAGCAAGGTGACAGGAGCGTTTTCACAAGGTCGCCAATTTCCAGAGCTCAAGGTGCTTTCAGAAGAGGGCTAACAGGTTTCTCGACAAAGGAGAGGAAAGGTGCTCCGCCCAAATCCCAGAAGTAGATGGGGGAGAAACAAAAGAGGGCAATGCTAGCAGTTCATAGAAGTTAATATCCTCAATCTATTTAGAGTTTATTCAAATGGCTTATGAAAGTGAATTCACAAATGAGCAAATGCTATCACTAAATACACAAATGACAAAACGTTTATTCTAAAATCACAATGAGATGCTGTACTTCCTTCCACTGCATGAGTGCTGACAGGGGTGGAGTGAAACTGGTGATCTCATGCATTGCAGGGGTTTCCTGTCCATCAATACAGCCCTTCCAGAGAGAAAGTAATTTGGCAAAACACGTTGAGCCATAAACATGGTCATACCTCATGACCAGTAATTCCACTTGTGGGAATCCATCTTAAGTAAAAATGTGTGAAAAGCTATGCCTAGAAAGATATGTGTTGGAATAGTGTTTAAAACATTACAAACTTAGACTGGGCAAGGAATTTCACTTTAATTCAGCAAATGGTAATTGAAAACCTACCAGTAGCTGGATGTAATAAAGCAGAGTTCCCTTCCTCAATAATTCATAATCACAAGTTAATAACTGTACTCTTTTCAATATTATGCAACCATTGAAAAAGAGGCTATGGACACATGAAGAGATTAAAATGTGTGCAATGTATTAAATTTAAAAAGCTCTATACATGCATGATGTCTACCATAATGGTTAGGGGGAGAAGCAAATGAAAAAGCCCAAAAGGAAACAAGCCAAAATGGTAACAATGATGAAATAATGGGTCATGTTTTCTTTATTTTTTGTAATATGTTTACATTTCCTTTAAAATAAAAACCAGTAAAAACAAGAAGAAAAACAAAAAATAGAGAAATTACTGAATAAAAATGAAGATTAATGAGGCAAGTGCCAAGTATACTTAAGAATTTTTGCTTATTTAAAAATTGCTTTCAGTCGTATATCTTTAGTACTTATGACTTGTTAATTCAATACTGTATTTTATTTTAGTAGTGAAAATTATGAGGGTTCTAAACCAGAAATTCAATGAACCTCACTCATGGAGGCCTTCAGAATCCCACACAAATACAAGTTACTCTGATGTATGAACTTGAGAAATTCTGGCACTTAAAAATGACAGGCTAAAATCCACTCCAAAGAATTGGGCTTGAAGAACAGATAAGACTCTGGTGTCCTAATAGAGATGGTGAAAGTGGCTTTCCCTGGCAAGGAACTCCTATAGGTTATGGAGCAGCAGTGACTTTTGCAAGGAGGGGAAGCCATGTCCAAGTGCAAGGGAGGCTCATGGGAGCAGGGATTTCCAGGTATTCGGAGACCCCCAAATCAACTGCTCCAATTCCCTGAGCCCTACTCTTTCTCAGAGACCTACAGACACTGTGAGCTCAGCTAACACTATGGTTCAAAACCCACAGGATCAAACTTCGTGGGTTCTTTCTTTCTAAGTCTCTGTTTTGAGGCCATATAAAGGAATCATTTCACATGGCCATCAGAAAGCTCTTGGAGTTTTCTTTTACCTTGGACCAAGCACATGTGGATGCGAGCCTGTCATTCTGTCTCCTACTTCAGGGACCTTGACCCCCTCATATCCTCTCTGCTCTTCCATGGCAGTGATGATCCGAGACCGTGCTCTGTGAGCAGCTGTCTCCAGGTGAACACAGGTGCATTGACTTCACTTGTTCACCACTGGGTGCCATGAGCCGTTAGACTCGCATTCTGGATTTTAAATAGGACTTTCCTGTGTTCTACCTAATCTAGGTTAGATAATCTATTCCCAATTCTTCATACTTCCCTGACAGTCTGTTTCCTGAAAGCCACCTAGGATCAATTTCCATATCAACCATAGTTCTTGATTTCAACCACATGGCCAATCAACTTTCAGGAAGAGAAGTTTCTTGGGAAGGTAGACATTTGACACATCATGGAAAGCACAGAGGAAGATTTTAAGACTTGCGCTGAACGTGAAGAACTAGGAAGGAATCTGCAGGGTAAGGAAGTGGGAGCAAGGGCCTCTCAACATGAGTGAGCAATGCAAATACATAGAGAGGGAAGAGAGAGAGGACAAACCTCATTAGCCTGGGTGGGAGACGCCAGAGGTCAGCAAGGGAGATGGGCACAGATCACCCGCTAGAACATAAGGGGCCTTGGGTTTCCCCTGAACAGTGATGAGAGGGCACTGGAGGGTATCACTTAGGAGAGTGACACGATCAATCTGTGTTTAATAAAGCCAGATCTGCCATAGTGAGGACAGACTGAGGCAGGGTGGGAAGGGAGGAGGACAGCCGAAGACTTCCCTTTACCCGTCACCACATATTTTGCAATTGTGCTTAGGTTGGAGTATGATCTTGTATTGCTGCACAAGAAGATCCATTCACTCAATAGCTAATCAAGAGACACAATGCATACACGTAACCTGCATTTCATTTAACCCTTGCAGCCAACCTGTGAAGCCTCGTCTTACACATGAAGTAACTGAGGCTCAGAAAAGTTAAGAGGCCTGTCTAAAATCTCAGAGCTAGAAAGTGGCAGAGCGGGGCCTGCATTAAGGTGTTCTGATCCCAAGTCCAGTGCTCTCCTTACTGCCTGTTGAGAGTAACCAGCACTCCCGGCCCAGCCTGTCACTCCTAAATCCAGTCCAGGCAGTGCTATTTGCATGTTTTGGCAATTCCATATCTCAGTGACAGGAAAATACAGAGACATTTTCCTTCAGTTACTTCACGAAGCAAGATATCAATAGTATTTTATTAGGCTTTGGCAAGTTCTCTTAATAGGAAAAATCAACCATATATTTTATAATTCTTTTGTTCGGTGATGTGGCAATTATTCAAACTGAAAATCTATGTTTCTTTATGATTCCAGCTCTCTATTTGATTACAGTCCATCTTGCCTCATTTATATGGGGAGCCATAAGAATTCTCAAAATAGACATTTAAAATCTCAACTCAACTACATTATATAATAATTTTATTTCATGAATTGTTCTCATAGATTTTTGTCTTCCTACAAAGAGCTTTCCAGACACCTATTCTCTTTCCTGACCTTCACCTGTGAGTTAGAAGCTGGCCCTCTCGTATTATGCCACCCCGCATTCTGTCAAGACATTTAAAAACCTGCGTCATGGTTGTCAGTTTTCTTGTCTTTTTCTCCACTAGATGGTGAGATCCTTAGAGTTAGCAACAGGGCATTTATTTGTTTGTTTCCTTGTTTATGCATTTATATATTTATTTATATTATTTTCCAGCACAGTGGTTGGCACGTAAGCCCACAAAAAGTATTTTGAGGTCAATTAATAAAATGGGCCAATCATGTAACTAAACACATACACTTAGATTTAAAATCGTACTGTAAGAAAACATTTAGCACTTTTAAGGAAAAAAGAACTACCTCCATTGTCATTTTTATTGCAAAATATCAAAAGCTTTCTGAACAACTGCACAGGTTCGGAACCCAAGGGTGCTCTTTATGGGTCCATTTCAAATTTAAGCCTTGGGGCCACAATGCTCTTTAGGAAGTTGAGCTGGGGACAGCTGCTACATGCTCCATTTTCTCCCCCCCAGCACACCTCCCACACAGAGCATAGGCTTTTCAGGTTAAGTCTGTCTTTCTTGGTTTAAAAGCAGAAACCTTTAAGCTTTCTTGAGTTGTTATGGCAGGAGACTGGGTGTTATGCCGTGGGCACATACGCCTCTCAAATCCACTTTGGTTTCTGCTGTTTGATTGCTCTCCTCGCTGGGATTGCTCAGAAGGGAGCCTCTATGGTTTGGTCCAAATGGGAGTGGAACTCAAGGGATCTCTCATACCTGAGCTCTCTCGCCCACACTCATACGTCTCACCTTTTCCCCTCAAGAGTGCAGCACTGCACAGTACCACACGCTCATTTATGATTCAGTTTTAAGGCCTCAATGGGTATAACTATAAAGTAATGAGAAATTTCCATCAACAAATCAGCATTCATTACTCAGTTGGTCCCTTGCGTGTCTGGAAGCATCACTTAGACTTGCCTCTTATCAGAGCATGTTCATGGCCATGCTCTCAACCAGTCTCCTACTCTGGAATGCTTCTTTCCACTCTGACCTTATTTTCCCTTCTAATTGCCCTGCTAAGCTCACTCTTCCTCTTTCTTCTGCTTAGGAGTCCCCAAACACAAACATCTTCAACGTTCAGAGATATGGAGGAAAGAGTTTGCAGGGCAGAGTGGGCTGGGAAACCCAAATCCAGCCTTGTGCAGCACGGTGGCGAGCGGAGGTTGACGGCTTTCCTTTTGGGCATAACCTCCTCCCCATGCTGGGGCAGCCAGCTTGGCTGGGGTGGTGGTGGGAGTGGGGTTGGCCGAGTTGAGGGAAAGTACCTGCTGAGCTTCAAAGACTGCAGTGTTGGTGAGAAGAGAAGATGGAGAGGAGAGTTGCTCCTCAACCCAGGGCAATTTTGCTCTCTGGGGTCATTCAGCCAAGTCTGCAGACATTTTTGGTTGTCCTACTTGGGGGCAAGGAGGGGTTGCTATTAGTGAAGATTGCTAAACATCTTACAATGCACCTCCTCCTCCCAACAAACAATTATCTGGCCCAAATAGTTGATACTGCTGAGGTGAGAAACCCTGGGCTAGACCAAAGACATGTGGGACAGGCGTTATACTACACATAAGAATGGAAAAAAGTTATAGAAGTTAACTTATTTTTTGAATTTTAAAAAATCATTCAGATCACATCTCATCAACCTCCATCCACCTCAACTAATGCTTGTGTATGAAGTACTTATAGAGACATATTCACACACAAATATCCCTCTGTTCTTGGTACACAGTATAAATATGAGACCTGCACTGGTTTTCACTCTCAGCATCCTGTCTCCTGCATAGCACTGGTCAGCATACACATGTGGGCCATTCTTATCCGTGATACTTCCCTGTGAATTTCTCTGGTGTCTCCTTTGGAGCTGGCCCTGCCTTATGAGCATCACTAGTGGGGTACCCCCCATTGTGCTCTTCCCTAATCTCCTCCCAGAAGCCAATGGCTTCCTGAGAGCACCGCCCCCCACCCTTTGATTTCTGTTGGCCATGGCAATTTTCTTGAATTATAAAATATAAGGTTTTTTAAGGATCCTAGGTGATCATGTTCTAGATAAAGAAACCGAATTTTAGAATAGCTGGGGAAAGATCTAAAATCATTTAGAAAGGCTTTGGATTGGTGAATGTGAGATCAGACAGTTTTATGGGGTTGCTTTTATGCAGTATGAATATGTTGAGTTTAATTTTTAATTTTTACAGTGTTGCTCAATTTTATGATGTCTATTTTGCTGGATGCATCTAAAGCACGTTATGCTCCTTCCTCAATAAGTCACAGCCTTCCCTTTCTGCAAATGTCTCATAAGAATTAAGCCTTGACAGTCTACCAAGATCTCGTATCCACTGACACTTCCTGCCCCCCATTATATCACACAGTTGGCTGCATGCATGTCAATTTGCTTCTTTTCTTTGTATCCATCTACTTTGCTATGGATGTGAGGTTGTGTTGTTCTCCATGCAACTGTAAGCTCTTGGCAGGAAAGGAGGAAGAGGCCCATTGCTCTTAATTTGATGGTACTTCCTCACAATGGCTACAAAATTCTGAAGCCAATGTTGCTGAGTTAGATTTTGATAAAGAATGTTGCTCAGAAAGGATTCAAAAACATTAATTTTATTTCTTAACTACCTTTTACTTGCACAACTGGATATGAGCTGTGCTGATCAGAAAGATTTTGGAATTAGAGAAAATGGATAATGCCAAGCCACATTCAGACATTTGGGAAGGCCAACCCTATTATTCTCGATGGCGGTTCCCTGGCATGACTTCCCTAGACATCATTTTCATCTCACCTTATACCGAGTTAGGTCTAATTAGAAATTCTCACTCACACAGACCTTTGATTTCTCCATAGAATGGCTACTGAAATCTCTGACCTAGGAGATGGTAAAGCAAATCTGACATGTCCTAAATTAAAACATGACTGTACCAACCGAAATTCTGAAAGGAAAAGACCTTCAAGGCAAAATAAATGTTAGGTTTACGCTTAGTAAGATGAGCTGTAAAAAAATGGGAATTTATTTTCTTTGTTTCCTCTCTATTTTTTCCTTAAACCTACTCTAAGGATCAAATGTCAGTACAGATGCCTTTATTTTATATTCCACTCCCGTTTGGAACTGAGAGCAGGAAAGAACGCACTGTCTCTGTGGCTCAGAACGCTTGCAGCCTGAGCTTTCATTCTGCTACAAAACCCCGAAGAACTAGTCACATCTCAGCTCTGTGGATGGAAACAGGAGAGTCTAGCTGATTATACTGTGTTTATAACATACATTGGAAGGTGTGTGTGTGTGTGTATGTTTGTGTGTGTGTGTGTGGTACAGTGGTTATAGGAAATCTAAATTGAGGCTTTGCTACATGTAGCTATAATGTTCACTTGGATAATTGCTTTGTCATAAACATAGCTTCATACGGTCTCAGCTTGCTGCTATGGAAGCAATGACATTAACAGAAATAACAGTGGTGCCACAAATCTTCAGGGATTTTTTTTTAATGGAAAGGAAAATTCTAAAACTAAAAATAAACTTTGAAGTTGCAACTCTGGGAATCCAAACACCAGAAAAACACAAGAGGGCTGTGTCACTGGGACGTGGGAGGGATTCTGTCTGGCGGTTCCATGGAGAGGGTGCTCAGGGGACGGAATCTAAGCCTCAGGTTGTTACGACTCGGGCAAAAGAGAAGAGAACTGCAGTCTTCACTCAAGAGGTGATATCTGGGAGGCTTCCCCAACTTCCTCCAGAACCCTCGGGCCGCATCTCTCCTGCAGAATAAGGGGGTACCCATTCTAATGCCTCCTGAGTGTATACGGCTTATGACATCATGAGCCTTGTCCCCTTCGCATATGGCTTTCAAACACAACCACCTACCACAACGATGCTCTCATCAACCTTAAGTTTTAGTTGTTGATCTCAACTGATATTTATCGTACAGAATCCATACAAAATATCCAGATCTGAAACCACTAAAATAGAAGAGAAATACCCTCTGCTTTCCCTCAACATCAGTTGGACTTTGAAGGCATATTATTAATAGCAGTGGCCCAGTTCATTTGAATTGGGCTCTATTAGCACTATTAGCAAACATGCATGAAATGGTTTTCTGCGTGCTTGAACTTAATGATCTTCTGATTATAGCTGTAAATTATTTATAGCAAAGTGCTGACTCATAAATCTTGGCTACAGGGAAATATTCTTTCCATTAAAGAGCACCGTACTTTTGTTTGTTTCTGTATCTTTTGCTTTCTTAAGGACCTTGAAAGGTTTAGGGGATTAAAGAACAGATGTTACTTTCTGAATTCTAAATTCCCTCTAAGGCTAAGGCAGGTTTTTACTCACAAAACGCAAACTTGTCTCTGTCTCTCCTATCAGATAGATGTTTGAAAACATCCAGGCTCCTGGAAGCTGAGAAAGGGGAAGGTGGATTTAGGCCCTCCTTCAGTAGACCGCCGGAGCATCTCAATCCACAAAGCTGAATATACTGTATTAAGAATGGTTTTGCTCGGTTACTTTCTGCTTCAGTTAATTGACCTAGAAAAATATTATTCCAGATTTTTGGAGTAGGAAAACTACAGTGGTTAAAGGTTGAAAATGACCCTAGGAAAGACAAAAGAAAAGTTGTTACTTAAAATAGGCCTGGAATGAATGACCCACGCCGGACTCAGAGCGGCAACGCGCTGACGAAAGCTGCCGGCAGCAGTTTGCAACGGGTGGTGAAGAATTCAGTTTTGCTTTTGGCCGCTCGAGCCCCGTCACCCGTGAGGCTACGTCAGCCTTCGCTGAAGTTTTGGAGGTGACACTACAACTATACAGACACCGGAGCAAGCGAAAACTTAGAAATAAAAAGCCGTGAAACAACATAGAGAGCCGGGCCATCCGAACGCCCAGATTCGGTAAATCAAGAGAGGTAGCCCACGTCTAATGATTTAGAGGAATGAAATCATGCAACAATTGCACTGTATTTCCACTGGCAAGTCCACGAAAAGTTGATTCCTCAAGCACTTTTGCTATCCATAAATTCTCACGTTGATGCTTTTTTCTTTCTGCCCTGCAATCTGTATTTCATTAGGAACTCTCGTCCAGGGAGTTCTTGCCTGCTGGCTGAAAGAACTCGAGCACGTCCCGCGGCGTTGTAACAGCACATTAATGCAGTATTACATTAATCAATGGCACCACACACACATATTATTTTTAAAAGAAAACGACTGCAAATCCACATGTGTGTTGTCTGGGCAAGTGAGACTCTGACTTGGCAAAATGTCACGTTCCAGATTCAGCTATCCTAAAACAAATCCAATTTGTGCACTTTACATCAACGACAGAGAACACTGGTTGAGCAAAGGTAATGTCTTTATGCTTTCATCCCTTATCACCAAAACGTACAAAGGGAAGAGAATGAGACACCGTGCCAAAGGGAAACCTTTCTTTAAAATTAATTGGTGAACTTCTTTCTTTTCATTTCTTTCTACTGAATTTATTGGGGTGATGTTGGTGAATAGACCCATACAGGTTTCAAGTGTACAACTCAATAAAACACCATCTGCACACAGCATCGTGCCCTCATCTCCCAAAGTAAAGTCTCTTTCCCTCCCCGTTTAGCCCCCCTTTGCCCACTTCCACCCCCTTCTACTCCCTAATTAGCAAATTTCTAGAGACACTTCTCCCACAGATGCACACAAGCAGACTCGCACCAACCAACCCGACCCAGCAGCTCTGTGCACACAGTAGGAGCCGAGCCACCACCACTGCAGCTTTGAATACCTGCCAGTATCACTCTCAAGTGACTCTGTTTTTGTTTTGTCTTATTTGTTTATTCATTTTCATCCAGAAGAGGCTTGGAAGAGATTATCTGGATAATCTGTAAAAAGCAGATACGGCATTTTGCTACTCCAGCTGAGATTCCTGGTTCTGTTGCTCAGCCCTGTAAGTGTGCGGTGGGACTGGAGCCACAGAGGGGCTCCTTTCCCAGGGGGGCTGGTCCACTTCCCCACAGCCCTGGACAACACTGGAGTCCTATGTGCTGCAGGCTACACAAAGACCATTACAGATAGGAACTGAAAGTCTTGCAGACACCGACTCTAGACCAAAGGCTCTGCGAGGCGTGCCTGGTGAAACCAGTGAAGACAGACTTCTATCAGAATGCGGAAACCACGTAGAGGTACAGTATATAGACAGTGAGTAGGAAACTCTCCTCCCACTAGACAGCCTTGCATCACTTGAACTCTGAAAAAACTCCTTCCACTTTCTCTTGTTTTCACCTCAAAATTTGTGTCTCCACTGCCTATATCTCTTTTTCTCTTTTTTATCTCCATGGCAGACACGCCTGGCCACCATTCTAAGGATAATCCTATCTTTGCTCTCACCTGGACTCCCGACACTGTTCAGTGTCTTGTTCCCTCCATTGTTTCCATGGGAGATCACAGGCAGCTATAAATTCTATGCTAATGCTCTCATTGAGCCCTGGCACCAAGCTCCTTTCCTCTTAAGCCTCATCTGGCCTCAGGGACCTAAGGGACCAACAGGATGCACTGAAAGTGATGCTCTAAGGCTCCTGACTGGGTCAGAAGAAGCCGTGTGGTTTTGCCTGGACTTTCTGGAACGCTTCTTTAGAGCCACCATGGAAGAAGATGGACTGGTGAGGGCATATGTGGGGTCCCTGGTCAACAGTCCCAGCTGACCACAGCTTCCCAGGTATCCCTGCCAGGACACAGGACCATGCCAGCTAAACACAACAGTGTGATCCCTGATGACACCGCGTGGAACAGAAAAATCACCGCAGCTGGCCCTGCCTCAGTTCCAGGCCAACAGAGTCCTGAGATATGGCTGTCATTTACAGCCACCAAGTTTCAATGTTATGCAGCAACAGATACAGGAACAGAACTCTAACTATTTTTTCCCATTTTTTAATGAATTCTTTACCTTCTACATACAAATCTGCTCAGTTCTCCCCAGTGTTAAAATCTTCCTCAATGCTGCCTTGTAATATCAATACTGCACAGCTTTGCTCCCCTCAGTGGTACCCATCTTCAAAAAACTGGTCTATCCCACTGCTTCCATGTCCTCATTTTTCACGCTTTAAACACACAGCAATCTGACATTCACAACCTCCATTCTAAAGTGGCAGGACTGCAAAGTTGAAAGGGACCTTAAAAGCTATATCATCCAACCATATGTTCCCTGCTTAACTCCCCTCTACAAGGTCCCTTCTCAATAGTAGGTGTCCCACCAATGCTCTAACATCTCAGGGGATGTGGCATTTGGTTAAACCCAAGGGTGCTCATTCCGTCTTTGGCTATCTGAAATTATGAGGAAGTTCTCTCTGACTCTGCGTGGAACTCTGTCTCTTTAAAACTTCCGTCCATTGGTCCTAGTTCTCTTGCTCTTAATTATATAGAAAAAGCCTAATCCCTACAATTTGGAGGCCTTTGTAATCATCCTGATAAGACATGGATTAAGCAGTGGTAGAAGAGATGAAGAGAAAGAGTC
>PVKM010024998.1:0-20188 GCA_004027735.1 Carollia perspicillata
TATTAATAATGGCCATTTTGGCAGGTGTGAAGTGATATTTCATTGTGGTTTTAGTTCACATCTCTGATGGCCAGTGATGTTAAGCATTTTTTCATATGTCTGTAGACCATCTGTATGTCCTCCATGGAGAAGTGTCTAATGTGTCCTTTGCCCACTTTTAATATGATTGTTTATCTTCCTGGTATTGGGACATATGAGTTTTTTGTGCATTTTGGAGATTAAACTCATTTGATGTATCATTAGTAGATATGTTCTCCTATATAGTCAGTACTCTTTTAATTTTGACAATGGTTTCTTTAGTTGAGCAGAAGCTTTTAAATTTGATGTAGTCCATTTGTTTATTTTTGCCCTTTATTGGCAAAATAAACCCAGGGGGTTATATTGGCAAAAATATTGTGGGGTATCTGAAAAATATTGTGGGGTATTGTGGGATATATTGTGGGGTATTGTGACTTATATTTAAGTTTTTATTCATTTTGAGTTTATTCTGGTGTATGGGGTAAGTTGGTAGCCTAGTTTCTTTTTTTTGCATGTACCGGTCTAGTCAAATGATCCAGAAATAATTAAGAATTGACTACATTACAAATAACTGTAATTAAGAACTAGGTTTAGAAAAGCAGCTTTCCCATTCTGCAAGGTTCCTCTCCAGAGGTGCAACAGCAGCAGCTGATTAGCTTGTGCTGGGGTAGGGGCCAGGGGGCCCCTCTCACAGACTTGAGACTGAGGAAACCAGTTTTCTTCCCCAATCTGCTTAACAAGATCTCTGTTCTGGCCTCTCCCTCTGTGTTGTGCTGGTCTCCAATCTCTCTGTCCAGCTGGCCTCAGTGGGAGAGAACCAGCAGAACCAGTGTGTCTGGCACGGCTGAGAGAAGTTCAGAATGGGTCCTAGAGAAGCACTTTTCCAGGCCTGCTAGATTTCTCTCCATGTCTGTGTTTTCAATGTTGTTGCCATGCTGGCAGAGCAGCTGCGTGCGGGCTCCTCGTCTAGCCACATTTCAACTCCATTTTAAAAAAGTTTCCATGTGATACCCACACCACAGCACTGTTTGGTTCTCTGCACATACCACCTCCCCAAAAAGCAAAATGTGTCTCAAGGTCATGGCTGGCTACAGCTTGCAGGTGCATCTGACAGACCCAGGTACAGCAACCTGCTTGTTTTAGGGAGTTGAGTCCATATCTGGAACTCTTTAGGTTGACACTACAGCTATGCATGTGCTTCTGTGTGTGCGTAGCCTGTGTCTCCCAGATTCCGTATATCCTCAAAAGTCACTCCTGATTAAGGTTGGGGACCCCTATACAGGACTGAGGGCCCCTTCTCCAAGAGTAGAGAAGACTCCAACCCTGCAATTTCTGTCTGGTCTTTCTGCTCCTGCAGTACCATGCACAGGATATTTCCCCTTCTACTTCTGAAGTCTCCTGACCAGATGGTACGAAGCATCTTCTGTATTCCTTGGCTTCAAAACTTCATGTCAGGTAACATTTCTTCGACTGTTCCAGCTAATTGTTGGAGGGCTAGCCAAAGTTCTGAGCTGCAGACAAGAACAAAGAGACTGAGCTCCTACTTACTCAGCCACCATCTTCTCCCAATTTTTCTAATCTTCTGAAAGACCACAAGGCCATTTTATATATTTTTGTTTAGTCTCTACTAAAAAAATTATTTCTGCATTATGTAAGCTAAGAAACAGATTTTTCCTTCAGTTGTGTTCTTTCCTACAAATGCAAGAAATGTCTTTTAGATTGTATGGTTTTGAGCTGTTGATTTGTATAATTTTGGTTACCCCCCTGAGGTTCCAGATGCAGAATAACTTGTAAGTGTTGACCAACTCAGTAAAGAAGGTGACTTTTCTCAGATTCTCTCACACAAATACAGCCATTTAAATATTGCATGTTGGAGCACAAGAAGGCATCCCTCTTATCCATGCCCTATCTGCCTTCTTCCATTCTCTCTCATGTGAGAGTACTGCTTTTCTAAGACTCAGGATTACTTATTTCAGTTTGTTGTTGAAAGAATTCAAATCTACTTTTACCCTGTTATATATTTTTTCTTTCATTTCCCTCCTACCTACTAAAGGAGTAGCATGGAATGTGTTTTAACAGTTACCAAAATAAAAAAAAAAATAGCAAGATACACATACATGCACAAAAATACATCCATATACAAATGAGAAGAAGAAGACTATATATGTGGTCAAATGATGTTAATTAAAAAATTGTAAGGGAAATGAAAATACACAGAGACTCAGAGAGATAGTACTCAGTTGAGTTATTTCATGAAATATATTTTTATGTTGTTATTTTTATTGAATTTATGGGGATGACATTGGTTAATAAAATTATATGTTTTAGGTGTGTAATTCTATATATATCATCTGTATGTTGTATTGTGTGTTCACCACCCAAAGTCAAGTCTCCTTCCATCACCATTTAACCCCTCCTTGACCTAATTCTACCTGCCTGACCCCCTTTTCTTCTGGAAATCACCATACTCTTGTCTTAGGTCAATGAGGTTTTTTTTTTTTTAAATTTTTACTTAGTTCCTTCAGCTTTTTCACCCAGTCTTCTAATCCCTTTGTCTCTAACAGCTGTCAGTATGTCCTCTGTATCCATGTCAGTTAATATTTTGTTTGCTGGTTTATAATATTTGTTACATTTCATATATAAGTGAAATCATATGATATTTGTCTTTCTCTCACTGGCTTATTTCACTTAGCATAATGTTCTCTAAGTCTATCCATGCTGGCTCAAAGGGTAAAATTTTCTTCTTTTTACGGCCAATTAGTATTCTCTTGTGCAAATGTCCCATAGTTGTTTTATCCACTCATCTACTGGTGGACACTTGGGCTGCTTTCATATTTTGGTGACTGTAAATAAGACTGAAATGATCATAGGAGTGCTTATGTTCTTTCAAATTAACATTTTGGTTTCTTCAGAAGTATTTTTAGTTGGATTATTCATTTTCTTAGTGTTGACTTCTATAAGTTCCTTATAAATTCTATTTATTATCCCCTTATCAGACATATTGTTGATAAATAGGTTTGTTGATGGTTTCCTTTGCAGTGAAAAATCTTTTGTTTGATATAGTCCCATTTATTTATTTTTTCTTGTTTCCCTTGCCCAGGGAGAAATATGAAAAAAATATTGCATAAGAAATGGCTTAGATTTTACTGCCCATGTTTGGCTCTAGAATTTTTATAGTTTTGTTTCTAGTGTTTATACCTTTTAGTCATTTGGAGTTTATTCTTATAAAAAGGTGGTCTGCTTTCATTTTTTTTGCATGCGTCTGTCTAATTTCCCAACACTATTGATTGAATATACTATCTTTACCCTTCCACCATTTTAATTATATGTCATGCAGTGGGCTTCTTTAGGTTCATCTTATATGAGAGTCTCTGTGCTTCTTGGACTTTTATGTCTTTTCCCTCCACCATAGTAGGGAAATTTTCAACCATTAATTTTTCAAATAGGTCCTCCATCCCTTGCTCTTTCTTTTCTCTTTCTGGTACCCATATAATGTGGATGTTGTTATGCTTCATGTTATCACAAATGTCCTTTAAACTATTTTTTTTTTTTTGCTGTTGTAATTTTATGTTTTCTGCTACTTGGTTTTCTATATTGCTGATTTGATCCTCTGCTTCATTCAACCTGCTTATTCATTCTAGTCTGTTCTTCATTTGTTATTTTATGGTTTTTTTATGGTTTCTATGTCCTTTTTAATGCTTATTATCTCTTTACATTCTCATAAATTCCTTGCGACTTTTTGAAGTCATTTATTTGAATTCTGCGTGAGGTAAATTGCTTGCCTCCATTTCCTTTAGCTCTATTTCTGGAGACTTCTCCTGTTCTTTTATTTCTGTTATGTTTGTCTACCCATTTTGGAAGGCTCTTTGTGTTTGTTCATACTAACAAAGATGTAGTAGTACATCTTCTATTACTCCTAATCCTGATAGGGTGGCCGTGTGCAGTAGGTGTGTCCTGGGACCCAGTGGCATAATCTCCTTGATCACCTAATCTTGGTGTAGGAAGGCATCTTGTTTGGGTTTTATGAGCCCTCTTATTGTAACTGAATCTTGATTGCTATTGGTACATTAGTGAGCAGGGTCAGCCTTCAGGCTTGCTCACTATGAAGATCAACAATGACCACAATGTACAGCCTGATGTGTAGGTGCTGACAACGTGGAGTGAAATTCACCTCAGCCAGGTCAGGTGCCTGCCAGGTTTTCCCTTTGGCTATGCTGCTTGTGAAGCCAATCGGATTTTCCTATGATGTCGTCTAAAGCTGGCCACTGTGTATGTTGGTTCTGGGACCTTTTTGGATGTACTTTAGCACAGCCCAATGTCAGACACTGCCTGTGACTGGCCTAGGCAACCTGCTTAGAGCTACATAGTGATTCACAGTACGTGGCTGCCTCTGCTAGTTATGAGCGTGCACCGGAAGTGCCAAGCTGCACAACAAGGCTGGCTTTTACCAGCACCAGGAGCAGAGGCAAGTCAGCAAAAGCCTTAAGGCGCCTTGAGATCTGCCTCCTCCTGACAACCTCTGCCAGCTGCCTGATAAGTTTAGTCACTGAAAGAGCTTCTGGTGGTACCTGAGTTGCATGAGTTAGGTTCTCAGTGAGTCACCAGGTAGGGACAGGTGGTGTTCACCAGATAGACACAGGTTTAACTTTAATTTCAGTTTGGGATCTGACGTCACTCATCAAATGCCTCAGGGTACACCACGTCTACCTGCTACCTGATGGGTGACCACAGACCTTTGTGTTGGGTGAAGTTTCTGTGAGTCACCAGGGTGAGGCCAGCAGAGTTTATTAGGCACAAAGAGACCAAGGATTGACCATTTCTCTGGCAGTAGACATGCCAGAGAAGAAAGGCCTGTTTCCTAGAGCCACACAATTTAGTCTTAATAAGTTGAAGGAATGCCAAAACAAGTGGACTATTGAGGATACTGATTTCTCAAATGGTAAATACATTTCAGTGTGACCAATTTCTATAATATTATTTTAATATGTAAATAATAAGGTCACTATTTTATGGGGTTTCATAATTCAGATGGATACTCTAGTGGTCTATTTTTGTCCATTTGTTTTACTTGCAAGGGAGAAAAATATAATATGTTGTCATAAATATAATATCATTTCTAGCTCAAAAGTAATAAATTCATTACTGATAACTATCAAATTGAGGCAAGTTAAAAATTTTAAAAAGAAATATACTGATCACGTTTATTTTATCATTGTTAATTTATTGCCATCTATTGTATTTTTTAATAGACAAAAATACATATCAAAATAACAACAAAGAACAAATCGGTTAATGGATAACTGAAGGAATGCGTCAATTGTCCGTTGGGTCGGCCAGAGCTTCCTTGAGCGGAGATATTTGAGCTGAGACTTGAAGGGCAGGTAAGAGACAGTTGGGAAGAAAGGCATTTCAGCTTTATGAAAGTATACACCACTTAGAAAATTGTGAGCAAATCAGTGTGCCTGCAGTGTAGATTTTCTAAGTGAGATAGGTTGGAAGTAAATTATAAAGGAGTCCTGTATGCCATACTATCAATAAATTTGCAGCTCTAAATTTTGCTGATTTTTGTATTTTGTTCTTATTTTAAAATAAACATAGACTGCTAGGTTATGGAGACTCATCTTACAGAGCAATAACTCTGGCAGCCTTAAAAAATTAAGAAATGGCAAGGAAGTGTTCTTTGTTACAGGGATAAGTAAAATACTCTATCAATACTCGGGGAAAGAAAGAAGTACACTAAAAAAGCAGTTTCTAAAACAATTTAATATGATTAGGATATAAAACTATTCATACACCCACATACATATAACTAAGACAAAAGTCTCATGGAAAATTCTTAATCTTAGTTTATTTGAATGATCTGATACTTTATATATTTTGTTCCATTTGCATTGTTAATAGATAATGCAATTATAACACAATGAATTGATTTCACAGCCAATTAATAACCTATGTTCACATGTTAAACAATACTGGCTAAATGACAATGAGGTTCAGAATTTAAATATGGGGATAGGAAAGAAAGAATTCTAACTATATTGAGTACTCATTAGTTGCCAAGTTCATTTCAAAATTATCTTATTCAACCTTACAAAATCTCTAGGAGATAGTTGAAACTTCTATCCAATTATACAGATACAGAACAAAGACAGAGAGAAGTGAGAAAGTTTTTAGAAATTATAAGATAAAATGTTAGAGCAGAAATTCAAGGTTTCTTCACTCGGTGTTTTACAATTAAATTGTACTGCTGCTAAAACCCAATTAAAGTTGGCATGAGAGGTAAGTGAGAAGCATAGTAATAGTCACATAAAGATGAATTATTTGAATACAGCATTTATAAAATCAATATTTTGTGAATATATTAATTATTACTGAATTTAGTTAAAGCTAATATTAAGTTGGCAGTTATAAAGTCAAATAAACAATTTGTATAAAAATCTAGAAGTGTTAAATATGAATTTCTCCTTAATAAAGTTATTAGGAATAAAGCTAAGGATCCTTTTAGAATTCTAAATATAATATTTATGTCATAAAATCATGCATGCACATTCTATACACATGTATACATTTTTAAAGAATTGCAAATATTTTATTGAAAAAGTAACAGCACAAGATACCTGGGTAAATAATCTACACCCAGATATCTCGTATGTAAGTAAATCAGTAGTGCCTGGTAAGCGTTCCTCAAAGATTTTCAAATAAATTTGTCATAAATGATTTTAACCTTTACCAATCAATTCTAAGAGGAAATGCAAATTGTTAATACATATAACTTACATGTGTGATTAGACAAAAGAGTTAACATGTATTTCCTGAAAAATAGATTTTCAGTATCATTTTTTATATTAAAGTGAATTTATTTATAGAGTCTTCCTCCCATTCCTGCCACAAAAAAAGAAAAGGTAATTGCTTCAATGGAGTACTTTTAAGACAATGACTTTAGCATAATAAACTGTAATAACATTTCCTTAGGTCAGTTGTTAGCTTATTAATTTCCAACATCAGTAATTTAGACCCAGAACTCATTGTGAACCCTAATTAACGATACAACAACCAACCATTATGAAAACATGAAAGAATGTCATTTATAATGGTAAATAATAATAGTAGTACCTCACCATCTTATGTTACATTCAACTCATACCAGATCATTTTAACATGTCTCATACTGGTAATGTAAAAATGGTAACATCTTTCAAGGTCAACCTTAAATGTCATCTTCCATAAAACATCTTCTGAGTAGTTCAGCCCTTTCTCTTTTCCTGCAAATTTCTACATATTTTTAGTCATAAAATTAAAATGAAACATATGTTCTTTTTGTGTGCCCTGTCATACTTGACACATAGACGATCATCGAGTAACTACTCTTTGAATTTTTTACAGTACTTATTTTCCTGATTAATCATGCAATCCCACATAATGTTTGTCCACTAGACACAATTTTTTCACAGTTTGAACATTAATGCTCAGGATGTTTATATGCCTTCCGCAGTCAATTGAAAATGAACAGAATCAGGATAAAACAAGTATAAATGTAAAATATATACACTAATTATTTTATTCCAATCAGCTATACAAGGCATTCTCTTTTCTTCTTGAAATATGAAGAAAGCTAAAATAATATTCAGAACATTGTGTGAAGCAAAGAGGGCACCTCGGTGTGTTTGAAAAGTATTTACTGTAAACTAATGCAGTCTCTGCCCTATAATAAGAAAGCTCTCTCTAGTGACAGGTCGAATGCATCAACCAGAATTAACAATGCTTTTCCTTGCCCCGGGAACAGACTAACAACACCCCTCCCTCATCTTACATGGTGTTTCTTTAGCGATTTTCCTTCAGGTTACAATCAGCCCTTGCTTTCCTGTCTTCCTGCCCAGGAGACATTTTGTGTCTGAAGTTGTTTTTACATACAGGGTCTGCCACAGATAATGCCCCTTTTTTATTACAAAATCTTTTATTACAAAATCATAAGCATGTAATTCTGTAACATAACAATATCACACTCAAGCAAACCATATGACATTTTAGGTGAAATGTTCAAACTAAAACTATAAATTATTACACCCATATTATTACCCTGGAAGCACACTCAAGCAGGCCTTACTTATGCTGGACTCTGTATATAATCTCATCCAATATGTTTCAATTTCATAATTTGATTTACTTAATTTGTATTATTCTCTTGTCTCTTCATTTTAAGGTGGAGGGATCAGGTTTTGTGGTAATATCTTTATTATGCTTCTCTCTAATAAAAGTGATGATTACTTTTCTTCCCCCTACTTGGTCATGGCTCCTCTTAAACTTATCCTTGGCTGTGATGACATATTTTGGTTTGAGGTGTATATGGTCCCGGACATTCAGTATAACATAATTGCAAATGCAGATAAGAAATTTGCTTTAGGATCCAACATAAACATCTTGAATTTTCTGTTCTTACTGATCACTTATCTATGCCTCTTCCTCCAAAGGAAAAAATTAAAGTATGTTTATGTTAAACTCATCCACATGAGAACACCCTGTAAAAAAGATTTAGGAGTAATTCATGTAAAGGTTCAGATAAGATTTTTGTAGACAGTTCATGGCAGCTACAGTTGACTTGAATTCCAGCGAGCCCCTGGTCCTCAAATACACGGAATTGCTTCTGACAATTAAGGTCTCCAAGACTGCCCACACCTTCAGCTACATGCAGACTCAGTTTTAAGTGGATTGTCTTTCCGAAAGTGTCCTTTCTGGTGCTGCTTTTATTAATCCCTGTGGGTTTTAAAGAGAGAAGTCACTTTCAATATGAGTTCAACACATTCAGGTGACCGAAGAGGAAATCTCAGGATAATCAATTCTGATGCTCAGGGCCCTTGTCTTGCTGACTGTGTTGCCTCAAGGAAGGCTCAGAAAATTATGTAATTGGCTGTAGAGCTCAAAGTTTTCCTCCTGCATAATTCTGTATTGGCTTAATGTTCTTATTCATTCTACTTGCTTAAAATGGGATCAGATAAAATTATTTACACATGTTATATTTGGTATGAGTATGAAGAATACTATTCTTTCCATTTCATCTTAATAACTTCAAAATACAGGATATATAAAGTCTATTACCAAACCTATCTTATTAAAATTTATTCCAGTACAACATAATATGGTGGATATCAAAAGCAGAGCCATATTAAAATGCATAGATATTATTAATAGAACCATATTGGGCTTTCAAAAAATAGCATCTAGTAAGGCCCTCTAGGATAAGTTTCAGGCCCATAGCTATTTAACATATTTATTAACAATCTGAATAGAATGCTGAGAAGCAGATGATTCCAAATTGAGAAGAAAAGCAAATACTATGCTTGAAGATTTATGATTCAATAAGATCTGGAGAGATTAATAGAATGGGCAAAGGGGTACTTAAGTAAGCTTTAGCACATGCATCAGTAAAAGGAGAAGCAAACATTTGAAATTGGAACTTTAAGCAGCTTCCTATTTTATGTTGGGTAGATTTAGCCAAACAATGTTCAATATGTATATAATTAGATTATGTAATTATGCACATTGTTCTTTAAGATGCGCGCATGTACCAGTGCCAAAAAGAAGCACTAAGCATTCAGGTCTAAATCAATGTCAGAATAATTGCCAAGGAAGAACTATGGTCAAAAAGCAAATTTTATCATAAAGTGATAAAAAATTCAACAGTTGAATATACAACTAGAGTCATGAACTTAAATCATAAAGCAGGATTAAACCACAGCTGGGGCACAGTTATCTTGTTCTTTATAAAGCACAGACTGACAGTCTGGAAAACATATAGAGAATATCCCAGGGAAGTTATAAAATAAATCATATTGTGAAAAATTTATAAGCAAAATGGAAGAAATGATGACACAAAGATTATAATAAATTTTAAAAAGATAACTATTAAGAAAACTGTGTAATCATTATACATAATTTGGTGAAATACGTATTTTAATTAAAACAAAGAGATTACAGATATAGTTATTAAAGTACATTAAAAACAGCAAAATCTTAGATTGTATATCATGAAAGGATTCATTTCTCTGGGCTTCAAAAAATGATTGTATGTAGTTCTTCTGATAGATTATTTTCCAATTAATTTCCTTGTATGTTGCATATTGTTCTGTTAACTACTCCTTAGGTCATTTCAATAAACTCACTGTACAAGTTTTAATTTTGAAAGTGCTTTTAAGAATCCCCTTTAATACAATTTACTTGGATTTTTTATGATTTATCTATAATTGAATATTATTTTATTTTATCGGAGGTTTGAGAAAGAGAGCAGGAAAGGCAAGGCTTGGGAAAAAGAACAGTTTGTTATAAAGTCATAGAAATATTAGCCTGGAATATTTTCACAAATGAGATGACATAAACTGAAAATTCAAATTCAACTTTCGATGAAAATATGTTGTTATTTAAGAATGTCTAATAGAAATAGTTATCAGCTGGATTGCTAGAAATTATATAAGGACGCACTGAGAATATTCAGGGTTAATATTAGGGAGTGGTTAGGAAGTTAATGCCAGGTATCAATTATTTTACTAAAATAAAAAGGAATATAACTGTATTGAATATAAATTGGAATTTCTAGGCAATAGAAAAACTTGGTAGTTAAGAATCTATTAAGATACAATTATGTAAAAGAATATCACATTATTTTTATAATCATATTTTCTATGTTCTTTATTCACCATGTGAAGAAAATTAAAGGGAATAAAATATAGAGCTTTAAATGTTTGGTGATTTTAAAGTAGAAGCGATTTTTAAAAGGACAGCTATGATCAGAATATCCACTAACATTTAATTGTGTTGTTTAAGAAAAGTTCTGAAAATTTATTAACATGCCTTCATTGTGTTTTTTCCATGATCATTTAGTCCCCTTATATGCTCCTACCCCCAGCAATCGCCACACTGTTGCTCGAGTCCGGAGTCCTTTTTCCTTTTTGCTCAGTCCCTCTTCCCCCTAACTTCCCCCTACCGCTAGCTGTCACCCTGCTCTCCATCTACGAGTCCGTCCCCATTTTCTTTGTTAGTTCAGTTCATTCATAAGAATATTAAAATTAAAAAAAAAATGATTAACACAAGTGGAATACATTGGTAGGCAGAAGATTCGAGACATAAAAATGGGAGGGAATTACAACAAACAAAATGGCTTGGGGATCACTGCGGAGGTTCTGTTTCATGTTGGTGATTTGTTCTAGTCTCTGTTTTAAGGTGGTTAGTAGTGCTGAGTGATGCTTCTATGGAAAGACTTGCATAAACCTGGGAGTAGGACAGGTGAATCTTAGTGGGATATCTGGTTGAAAAATGAGAGATAAAGACAAGTGTTTAAAAAAAAAATAACTTGATGGTAAAACCTTAAATGAAATTACATTGGAGTTACATTGGATTTATCATCTGACAATATGACTAGAGACACATAACATTCAGGATGATTTCTGATATGTCACACCCATTCTCCAAACAATTATCTTATGTAACAATTAGTTTTATGACTTAGCTTGTATATGACTTACATATCTCGTCCAAAGTTTTCTAAATACTTGCAGACCATAACAATTATCTTTCCTTGAAATCTAATTCTTTATGCATTTTTTGTCAGAATGTACTTCTTTCTCCACTTTTCACTAATTTTTCCTTCTCTTTCTGGTTACTAGTTAGCATTAATGCATCAATGCATAATTAGTTTAAAAATACCCTTTAAATTTATTCTGTCTAAAGATATAACCCACCTATTAAATTTGAGAAAAATCTCATTAAGCACAAAAGCCATGCTTTCTCCATGGTATCAGGTAAAAAAGAAGATTATAATTCCCAAAATATTATTCACATAACAACACGTTCTAGTGCCATTGAAATCTAAGGCCTCCTTCACCCCAGGAGATTGATTTAATGTCATTTTCTTATCTCACATTACCCTTGGTTACTAGTCAACAAACAGCACATGGCTCTAATGTTGCCTTTATTGCTTAAATAAAGAACAAACATTATTACGCATAATATCACACATTCTAAGTGAAAAGTGCTTTTTAAATAGAGATGTATATTTTATATACATGTTTTTATTTTTTAAGCAGACATTTTAAGAACATTAATGTTCTGTGTAATTATATTGCTGTGGCAATGATACTGAATTTTTCACAATTCAAATATACAATTTTTGAACACTATTATTAAGAAAATGTTAAATAGTTTTGTGTATTCAAGGTTGTATCATTATGCATTAATATAAAATGTTAGACTAAGTTCAGTGCATGTAGTAAGAAATGCTAATAAAATGAATACCACAAACAAAACAAAACCAATAAGATTTGTGTTTTAGGCACATAATCACTGTTTTATAATTTTTCATGAAAAACTGACATTTATCTTCAGCTAAGAGCATACAATTATTTGTAATTTTTTTCTTATTGGCAATTTTGGTGATTCATAAATATCTATATGTTTAAAACAACTTAAAGAAAATAGTACCTGGAATTTCTGATCCAGAGGCAAACCGGTACTTTATATAGCTTAGCATTATTAATTTACATAAAATATAAATAGAAAAGTATAATTGAGTCAAATTATCACTCCATCCTTTACTACAAACATATAAAGGTGACCTGACTAGTTTAGCAAAAAAGCGATAGAAAATGGCTAAGATATTACTCACTACTAATCCTTTTTATTAAAAATTTCTGTTTACATATACTTGGTTAAAAACTGAATGGCTTTACTACATGAATTGGTATTTTGTACTACCTTTTTCTCAAATACTGACTTTTTAGTTTATTTTTATAATTTATTGTAGAGTTAAAATATGTCATGGACAAAGAAATCCCTTTTTAATTTATAAAATAACATAAAGTTTTTGACTGGGGGTATCAAGTTATCATCGGGGTACTGCATCCAACGAAGTTCCTTAAGATATATTTTGCAAAAACTGGAGAAAACAATGAATACAGGTAGAGAGAGGGAAAACAAGCCTTCATAGTGAAAAACATTTCAATAAAAATTTATTCATCCACTTCTATTTCTGATTTTTGCAAAAGTTTAATATTGTTGAAGAACATTTAAAAATATTTGACATGCAAAAGTTGCTTATCAAGTCTTACTCCCCAAGGTCATGTGTCTTGCAGCTTTGCAAGATGCTGTTTTTGGCACATAGGAACCAGGGCACTGGTAGTAGAGCCTCATTAGCTTCCTCCACAAAGAGATGAATGCCCTTTCAGAAGAATTAAATAAAAAGTCAGATAAAACTAGGGCAGCAATTGCTGCCATGGATACAAAGCTGGACTCAGTACTTTAGTTGCATATCTGAACAAGTTGTTGTAGAAAACTGCAGGAAGAGCAGGGGTGAGGGAAAAAAAAGTTTTGCTGCCAAAAGAAAAGTATTCCAAGGACATAGCAGTGAGCATGACCCTGGTTTAATTTAGCTCTTTCCCAGTCAAAGTCACCATCACACCACTGGCATAAAGATACTAGTAATGAAGAAGGCACTGGGGATCGGAGAGCGGGGGAGCAGAACCTCAGAAATATTTTCAAGACAATCGATAGTAATTTTTACAATATTTAAATAAGGACAAAAATCAATACATGGTAAAAATATATTCAAGCTTCCATGTAGCTAAAAGAATGGGAATGACAAAACTGATAAAAATTAAATTCCAACTGTCAGATTTAAAAGATGAAGATAAAAGAGTAAGGTTTTGCCAGCAAAAAGAGAGATAAACTCAAGTAATATATTGTCCTCCTTTAATGCAAGCCCTTCTCAAACAAGAAAAGACAACCCATGCTTAACAAACAAAATATAACTACTACAGAAATTATTGGATTGAGTAAAATAAGTTTATACTGTTATTATAAAACTGGATATGTAATGGAACACTTTTCAAGCATAAACCATTACAACTGTTTCATTTTCTCAATAAATTTTAAAAATTTATTGTAATGTAAAATGATAAACTGAATGAAAATACTGAAATAAAAAAACTAATGGAAGTCGCATATTATTTACATTCTGTGATTTGACTTATTAAAGTACCTATTGCAGGCATTTGATGTGTCCATCATGAGACCACCGTCTATGACATCTAGACTGTCATGCATATTCTCTAAAACCACTAATTCATCAAGAACCTCTGCCTGACAGAACTTAGGAAACTACAGAGTGGAAATAATAATATAAGGTTGGTGAATAGAGTAGAAGGAAGTAACTTTAAGCCATAAAAACCACAGGGAATTCCAGAGAGAATCTCGTATATTTTAAATAATGTTCCAAGTGTTTCTGGCAGACCTATGTTTAAAAAGGGACGCTCTGCTTGTGTTTTGGTATGTAAGTATGTGTGCACCAGGCAGCCAAGCATGGAATGGCATTCTAGAGGGTATGTGCTAGCAAAGTCATTGAGGTATGAACAGCATAGTGAGTTCAAGAACTACACGTAGTATTTTATGCCAGGAATATAAGTTGGGGCAGCTTTAATAATAACATTGAGGATAATTTTAATTCACCTACAACTGTAATCATCTCCATCTTCTGAGCCACACAAAATAGGTATAAAATCTAAGGACACATACTTATTGTGCAAGAACACAAATCTGCTACCACCAAATCTGTTCAATCTATTTGTAATTCTTAACTACCTAAGTAAATAAAAGTTCTAGATCTGTGCTGTTGAATATGACAGCTAGTAAGCCCATTTTAATTTAGATTAAATTAAATTTTAATTTAATGACTATTAAATTGGTTATTTAATGGTTATTAGTGGCTATTTTAATTTAGATAAAATTAAATTAAAGATTCAGCTCCTAATTTTTACTAGCTACAGATTGCTCAGTAGATCAATAGCTATAGATACTAGTGGCTATCATATCAAATATTTTAGATATGGAGCATTTCTATCATCTCAGAACTTTATATTGGAGAAATAGAGAAATTGAATGAAAAGTAAAGCCAGAAATCTATTGATGAGTAAGATAATGGATTACCTTTCACAATACACTCAAGCCATGAAATGTTGTCCTCTGGACGGTAAGAAGACACTAAAATATTAAAGTAAGGATGCTTAATAAAATTTTTGTGAATGAGAAAACCAAACACGAAGCTGTAATTTACTGAACTTCTACGTGCCTTAGCCATTGTGCAACAATCAGGGCCTAATTTCTGGCCACGTCCCACTCTTACTGTTTGTGACTCGAGCTTTTAAGACTTTAAGGCCCAGGATAGGGCTGTACTTCCTTACATCTCAGACATAAAAGCTCTCCATTTGTTTTCAACTATTAGCAGCCAATTTATTATTTTCTGTTGAAAAGCTTATCTATCCTGTCACTGAAGTTATCTTAACCTTTACAAAGTGTGTTCCTTTGTCCTTTGATCGGTTATTCTCCTTTTGGGGCATTCCTTCCCCTTCCTTGTAATTGTTATGTCCTTGCTTTTATCTGTTGGAATGTATTGCACATGATACCATGAGTCATATTTCAACAATTTTGTTTGTACCACTGAAACAAAATAGAATCTATGCTTTTAAACATGAATTACCTTTAATGCTAATAAATGGTCATAAAGTAGCAATGTCTTGCTTTCTTACCTTTTGTATATTAGAATTCTAAATCTTAAATAGTTTAATGTATACAGATTCAGTTAGCTAACAGGTTAAGCACTGAAATTTGAAACAACATAGATGATATTTAACTTTAGTTACATTGTGAAGACTGGATTAAATTGTGGGTAAAAATAAACTTTGGGAAGTTAATTAGGTCTTATTACAACAGGAAAAATATATAATGATAAGAATCTAAGACCATGGTATAGAAATAAGGAAAATAGAAGGGTCATAGTAGGAGTTTTAAAAAAGATCATTTCAACTGAACTTGTTTCATCATTAGGACACGGGCATAGTGAAGAGATAGAGAAGTTGACTATCGGAATTTTAATTAGAGTGACTCAGGAAATATAGCTTTATTTTATAAGTACAGTGATTATAAAGCTAACAAAATATTTAGAGAAAGATATAGGTATTTTCATATCTGAGCAGTCTTTGTCATACGCAGATTGAAAAACTTGGTAATAAGAGAGAAGATGAGAGTGAGTGAAAAACAGAGAGAGGAGAATTGTGTATCTTCTTCGTATTCATTTGCATATCCAGGTTGTAAGCAGAAACTATTAGAAAAATTAATATAACTTGGTTTCTTTCTATTATTTGAAGTATTAGAAAAAAGGATGATACATAGAAGACTAGATTGGATATGAATAAATAAGTCTGACATTATATGGACATTATTCATATTAGTATTCCCTGTGTAATTTTGAGGGTGTAATGATATCTAGGGTCCCACTTACTTGCTTAATGTTGAGAAATGGAAGAGAAAGAAAATAAAGTTGTGTCTCTGTTTCCCAGAAGACACATGCTTTTTTTTTTTTTTTCTTTTCTTCTTCAATTCCCTTTTCTTTTTTCATGGAAGAAGGGAGTTTTACTACATAAAACCAACATTGCAAGCAAAGAAGAAAATAGTAAGCAAAAATATATTACCTTTATAATGTCATGTTGTTTATCAGCACAAAAGTTATTCACTAAAAACATTTTTGACTACGTGATTTACACAGACTTATTATAATGTTAGTAACTGCCTTTCTCACCCTTTCCCCACCACATCCCTTCCATGCTGTTTTATTAGCTCTTTCAGAGTCATTTAAAATACTAATCTAAAAAAGTCTTAGTTCAGATAAATAACTGCTCAGTTGACTTTAACAATTGCTTTCTTATATTTATTTTTTTGCAAAACATGTTTATTTATTTATGATAGAAGTAGCAGTGATGCTTTGTTTTAGCTTTATCTATGTCATATTTGATCTATCAAAAATAAGTGTAACATTTGGGAGAATATAATTTATTTAGTTTTTAAATATATCAACCTATATAATCTTAAAGTCTACATTAAAGATGACACACAATTCTGAAAATTTACTTTTGGGAATATATGTGCCACATTAAAAAAAATTGATCTAATATGTATTGAATTTTGGTCACAGTTCTGATGCCAACCTGCTTATACCTTCTGGGTAAATCACTAATTTTCACAAAATTCAGTTTCTTCCCTTTTTCTGTGGTTTATTTTTATTTATATTTATTTATTTATTTTTATTTTTATTGTTGTTCAAGTACAGTTGTCTCCATTTTCTGACAGCCAGTTTCCCCTGCCCCACTCACTCCCACCTCCCACCCTCAATCCTACCCTCTTTGACTTTGTCCATGGGTCCTTTTTACATGCTCCTTGATGACCCTTCCCCTTCTCTCCTCCCTTAATCTCCTCTCTGGTCACTGTCAGTTTGTTCTTTATTTCAATGTCTCTGGTTCTATTTTGTTTGTTAATTTTGTTGATTAAGTTCCACTTATAGGTGAGATCATATGGTATTTGTCTTTCACCACCTGGCTTATTTTTCACTTAGCATAATGCTCTCCAGTTCCATCCATGCTTTTGTGAAGGGTAGGAACTCCTTCTTTCTTTCTGCTATATGATATTCTATTGTGTAAATGTTAGAGGTTGATTTTAAAAGAATATCTTCAAATCCCTGTAGGTCTAAAATAGCACCTCTCTATGTAGTAGAAGGGGATTTGTTTACATGTCTATACTTTTAGTATTGTATTTTTCTTTCCTATGTGCATGTTTAAAGTTTCCAATTAAAGATAACATAGTGTTAATCAATCTGAGCTTGGGCAAGTAAAATTAAGTCTAGTTAATGACTTCTATTTTTATGTTTCTCTTCTCTGTCAATTATTAAATATATAAGAATGACCCTTTTGCACCAAAATTGCATCCACAAGGCAGTTGGAAAGTTATTTTCACCTAGATACATTTTGGTACACTATATATTTCCATCTATATTCAAGTATATACTTCTTATAGCAAGAAACAAATGACTTAAAACACAGTTCTATAGACCTACTGCTATAAGCATGAAGGTTAAATTATAAAATGGAGTGTAGAAGTTACTCAAGGAGAATTCATCCATCCCTCCTTCAGAATGGATAATCAATAAAAATATAAAATGTCAATTATAATTTGACCTCTGTCATATTACAGAATAGGATGCTAGAGTCCTCCATGTTTTGGACTTCATGCTGTCTGTACCTCTTTGCAGGCAGCCTATAGTCATATTTCTTAGTCCTAATAAGACAAAATCAGAAAATTATGAAGAAAAAAGGACAAACAATCACCATGAAAAATAAAATAGCAGACATGGCAAAACAGATGAAATCAGGCCTGACTGGAGGAATTGATTATGTTTACTTGGAAAGAACAAAGGCTGTATGTGTATAAGTACATGTGTTTGTATATAATTTTTGAGGCTCTGGTTGGAGGCATGACTATATCCCAGGAAAACATTATTTTAAATGGGATGTGTGGCAAACACCTAACATTAACTTTCTGTAAAATAAAGTTATTCAAGAAAAGGAAAACGTAACCCCTTCACTTTGATGCACACTTAAAATTTTTCAAATGATATATAGCAGAATTTAAGAATGAATGGCACTCTTAGCTGATTATATATATTTACTTGTCAATATATTGATTATTTATTTAGTTATGTTTAGAATGCTGATTCCCACAATATTTATGAATTGTTATATGAAGTGTGTTCGATCATGTGAACTGCTGCTGATCATACATGTTGCCAACTACAAAACAATAATTTTCCTGTAAGTAGGCTAAAAATTACTAAATAATTTAATGAGTAATAAAGATTAATTCAATTGAACATACATGTATTGAGTAGTCGCATTATAAAAGATAGCCTCTCTTCCAGAAATGCACAGAATTTCTTTTACTTATTATTCAACTAAATATACCCTTCCTCTAGTTTTTAAAATCATTTTTAAAAGTACATTTAAGCTTAATTCTTCTTTCTGAGTAAAGAAAAACATATAAAACAACATTTAACCACTTACAATTGCACAAATAATCTGTTTATTGTAAAAAATATGAGAATAAAGTTTTACATTATTATTTCAAAAGGCTCAACAGATAAGAACTACTACAATCTTATATATGCCTCCAAGACACAAATAAACACAGATATAATACCATATGTACAAATACATTTATAAAATTAGTATGAAGTTATGATCATGTAATACGTACTATTTATAATTTGCTTTTCTGCTCATAAGAGTTTGTAAAACTATTATGTGTGAAATAGTTATTTTACTTGTGTGAAAGTTATTTTACTTGTCAATTTGACTGAGCTAAGGAACATCCAGATTAAACATTATTTCTGGTGTGTTTTCATGAGGGTGTTTCCTGATAAGATTTGCACTTAAATAGGTGGGTTCAGTCAAGTAAATTGCCCTTTCCATTGTTAATGAAGGACATCAAATCTAATTAGGGGCTGAATAGAACAAAAAGGCCTAAGAAAGAGTATATCCTTTTGACATTCTGCCTGTTGGCTTGAGCTGAGTTGTCAGTCTTCTTGGCCCTGGGACTGAGATTTACATTAGTGGCTTCTCTGGTTCTAGGTCTTCAGTTTTAGATTGAAATTACAGCACTTGCTTTTCGACCTCTGCAGATTCCAGACAGTGATCACAGGACTTCTGACACTCCATGGTCATGTGATCCACACCTCATTCCCTCATTCTCTCTCTCCCCTCTTCTATTCATTTTCCATCTCTAGAGAACCCTGATTAATCTGCCTTGCAATGTAAAAAAAATCTGCTTCCATAAAATCATTTTATAGATTTACCATAATATTATATATATATGTTGCAGTTTTTTTGCAAATAGCAAGTATCCATAACACCTTATTTATGTAGTATCAATTTTTAACAGTGAATTTTTTGGTGCATATTTCTAAATTACACTCCATGATGACAATCACATTATACCGAAGTATGATACTTTCTCATCGGATTTTTTTTTTTTGTCTTTGTGTCAAAATCAGAATTATTCATGAGCTCACCATGAAACTTGGAAAAACAAATCACTTGGTTTCACTGCCTTAAACTTTGAATATCCAAAATGTGGGCTTCATATGTTCTTCTCCAACTATACCAGGTCTGTCCAGAAGATATCCTGCCATGTGATACAAAAAATAGAGACATCTATTAAAGAAGATGCAAATGATAAGAAACGTTATACATAGGGCAATGATACCTCAGTCCCCTTCAAAGTAGGCACCTCACACAGTTCTCCCAGT
>PVKM010024999.1:0-20168 GCA_004027735.1 Carollia perspicillata
TGTCTTTTACTCCCATCCAAGCCCACCCCCTGAGCCCTCCCCTTCTCCTTCCCATTTCCACCCCGCCCCCCACCGTCAGTTTTTGTCCATGTGTCCTTTATACTGGTTCCTGCAAACCCTTCCCCTTTGCCCCTGAAATTCCCTGCCCTCTCCCCTCTGGTCACTGTCAGCCTGTTCTCTATTTCAGTGTCTTTGGTTACATTTTGCTTGTTTGTTTGTTCCACTTTCCCTCTTCTTCCCTGGTAACAAACCTTGTTCTCCTTAGCTCACTGCGTCTGTCCGGTTTCTTGAGCGACTCCGACCTAATAGCCTCTACTGAAATGTATCAGGTGCAATAGGTCTGTGTTACGGGTGTGATGTTGCATTTAACATCCCAGATACCTAAAGGCTGGAAGTTGATTTGAACATATTCAAATCTCTGTGAAGTGTCAGGGAGATACAGACATGCGTCCGGGTCTTAGGGAGTTTACCTTGCATTTGAGAAGAGCTGAGAGCACTTTATGAAATGTGGGGATCATGCAAACATTAATCATGAATAACATGCACAAAGATAGCTAATAATGCCAAAATATATGTAAGTATAAAATACAGAGTATTTCCAGTAATAAATATGGGCCTGTGTCATCTGGAAGAAACAGTATAACCACGTACTTTAAATTTTATGAGCTCTCTCACCTTCCAGTTGAGCACCTTTCCTTTTACCCACCACTGCTTTCTGTGGTCCGTTGTTTCTGTCCATACTCTTTAATTCCCCAGAGTGAAAGTATTAAGCAACAATTCTAAGAGAAAAACGGTTTTGCTATTTAGAATGCATTTGGGGGGGCAGCAAATTTGATTACGTAATCAGTAAACTAATCAACACAAAATGGGTGAGAAGTGACTTCTAGCCTAGAAGTGGTAAGAAGGAAAGATGAACTCACAGAACAAGAACAGATTTCTGCCTCTCAGAATGTGACAAAATTGGATATTTTAAAGTTTAATATTTCAAAGCATTATATGAGAAGTAGATATTCTGGCAAAGTGAAATGTCCATGTGGTTTTAAAGATCTTTAAAAAAATGCCAGTTAAAAAAAAAGCCAAGTTGAAGCCTGAAGCAAATATTCAGAGCTCAGATATTATAAGATTTGTGAAATTTGAAGTTTTATATTAAAATTCAGACATGACATTAACTAACAGCCTTCTGGTTTTATTGCACATGGTTTTAGGGCTAGTTTGAGATACGTGTTTTTCAAATATTTGATTTAAAACAAGGTCATAAAAATAATAACATTTCTTGTCCCTCTAGGAAGGTGAGAAATTGTGTAAGTCTAAAAAATACACTAGTGAGTTGTGTGAGGCTGGATGGTATGAGTTATAGTCACTGGAAGTTAACGGGGGAAAATAGAACCATTTGTTACAGCACTCTTCAACTACCGAGCTGCCGTGGAGGATTCGTTCCTCATGCACACGCAAAGCCCAGCTCCCAGGTATGAAACTTCAGTTGTTACACACCGTTGAGAAACCTTGGCATGAAATGGGATTTAGTTGCTGAGATAAACAGTGTTTTTATTTAGAGATCTAAGCATTTTTAATCTCTAACTCTAGAGATACCACTGCACACTACTGACTACTTTCAAACTTACACTAAAGAGAGCCTTGTTCATTCTGTCTTCAATCAGTTCACCAGATTGCTGTATTATTTTCATTATCTTAAAGGACATATTTTTCTTACTTATAGGTCTCTTTCTTGTCACGCCCATATTGTAACTTTATATAAATGTCTGGAAATCCTACCAGATTTAGTATAAGTTTAAGTTAAAAATGGGAAGTGAAGATAGAGTTCATTTGCTATGATCTGTAATCAGTTCTAATACTTTTTTGGCTTTAAATAACCCATTCTAGTGCAAACAAAAACTAAGTATGGACTATTGTGTTCTGGATGGCAAACTTTACCAAGTATACATCAACATACACCTTTCAATTTAAGAGCCATGGTAGAATGATATCTTTGATTAACAAGTTGTTACCCTGAAAGAGTTGATTTAAAGCTTTAGCTTAATTGGCAAATATGTTTGCCTGATATTTGAGAACAATGAGACTCATCCTCAAGTACCACTTATGCTTGCCCCCCCAAAAGTCAAACACACTACAGGAAACATATAAGCCAAACACTATGATGTAGAAAATGTTATTTAACAGATGAATGTAGGAGAAAGGCCACTGAGCTGAGAAAAGTGGGCACAAAATATCTTGTCACACTTTATAATAAGTCTAGATATGCCCTGGCTGGTGTGGCTCAGTGGATTGAGTGCCAGCCTTTGAACCAAAGTGTCACTGGTTTGATTCTCAGTCAGGGCACATGCCTGGGTTGTGGGCCAGGTCCCCAGTGGGGGGCAGTCAAGAGGCAACCATTCATTGGTGTTTCTCTCCCTTTCTTTCTCCCTCCCTTCCCCTCTGCCTAAAAATAAATAAATATATATATATTAAAAACCATAGAAGATCTTTCTACTTAAAAAAACTAAGTCTAGATAAAAGAAAACCTCCAGAGGAAGAGGATAATTGTCTATTGAATCAATATTTTCCATAGATTTGTCATTGTTAGTTGACTTCACAAAATCTACTACCTCTCTTTATGAAACAAGTATATATGCATAGTTGCAAATTTGTTAAGAAATGATATTTTAAATTGGTGCATGTACAAATTAACATTTGAATAATTCTGTGACAAAATTCCCTATGTGGGTGTTCACGTCCTGAAATAGCATCTGGACTCTGCCCAGTGCTATAGGGAATATGATCGCTTCTTGGGGGAGTTTGAAACTTAACTAGGGATATCAGATTAGCCAGACCCTTGTGCATAACTGAAAAACAAAACAAAATAAAACAAAATCTCTTTTGATGCTTTCCCCGCTCTGGCTAAGTAGGGTACTTGTTCTCACCTTTCTTTCTTAGCCAATGAGTACCCTTGAATGAGGAGTCAACACTTCATGCCCTCATTTTCTCACCTTTATTCACCCTTCTACTCACTGCTGCTGAGCTTCGGCAAAAGCACTACAAACAAGGACCATAGTTTTGTTCTCCTTGGGTCTCTCCACTGCATGGGAACCTCCTGGCCATTTTATTTCCCTGGAAAATCCCTCCTCCCCTACCTGGCTCTTGTTTCTCCTCTGTCCTTCTGTTCCTCAGCAGCTAGTGCCAGCTCTCTCTGCACTCCTCTATAATGGATGCTCCATGGGGTCATTCCCCATTCTCTTCTGTCTCTTGCCATGGTTTCCCTAGTATAGGGCTGTTTAACATTCACTCAGGATATAAAAAGGATGCTGAAGAAGGTTCACTAACCTTATTGTGGTAATCATTTTGCAATATATACATGTATCAAATCATCATGCTGTATACCTAAAACTAATACAATGTTGAGGACAGCTATACTTTGGCACATGCAATCACTGATGATACACTGAACAAGAATGTTTGACCTAGATCTTATACATCGCCCTAGTTCCTGGCCCATGAGTTCACTTCTTTATGGATCTTCCCCTAGGATGTCTCTCAGGTACCCCCAAACCGACTTATAAGCTCATTAACTTGTCCCATAAGTATTTCCCCCATTCTCTGTTCCCAGAATTGGTAAATAGAACTTAGTTAGCCAAGGAAGAAACATACAGGTCCTCCATCTCTCTCCTTACCTGTCACAATGAACTGGTTACTAGGTTCTAGCTAGTCCATCTTTTAAAATACTTGGATTCTAAATCAATTTTCATTACTGCTATTACTCCCCCAGCTCAGGCCTCTGTCATGTCTTGCCAAATGCTTAAGATAAAGTAAAGGGCATCCCTCATTGCCTCCAGTATTGGCCTCCTCTAATCCATCTTCCCACTGTAGCTGCATATCAAATGAGGCTCTGCATAACCTGTTTTCAGTGCAATCTCCCCGCTGCATTTCGCTGCTCACACTGTGTGCTCCGGTCCCACCACTGTCCCTGCTCCTTGTGGCGTGTCCATGCGATGTGCCTTCATGCCTTCACACACACTCCTTCCTGTCTTCCTGGGGTACACCACTCACTCTCTAAGCCCGACTGACTTGAGTACCACCTTCACCATGAGCCCCAACTGGATTCTGGGGTGCTACTGGGTGGGGTTCTATTTTCTGTTGGCTGTTAAGAGCACTGGTGCTTCCGCACAGTCACCTTTCATAGCTATCTTCTCTCTGGTCTGAACACCTTCATGGCAGCCATGTCCATAGCAAGTCCACTGATCGCAGGTCGTATACAATCATGTGTATAAAATCTCAGTAAACCAGAGTAACGTAAATGCTAAATGCATTTTTAAAAAAAATTATTTTAATTGGTGCTCAAGTACAGTTTTCTGTCTTTTACTCCCTTCCCAACCCACCCCCCAGCCCTCTCCACCTCCCAACCATTTCTACCCCACTCCCCTCCCCCAGTTTTGTCCATGTGTCCTTTTTACTTGTTCCCGTAAATCCTTCCCCTTTTCCCCTGAAATTCCCTCCCCTCTCCCTTAAATGCATTTTTAGCAGAGTGTTTCCTCTGGTTGGAATGCTCATCAGTTTCTGAAACCCTTCCCCCATGTGCCTCAATGCATGATTTCTTTGTCCGTGGGAAAAATCCTTCTAATCCTCAGAGGACCGGCCCAAGTGTCCTCCTCTGTCCAGATTCCCCACCTCTCCAAGGCAGAGCTGGTCTCTTTACTGCATCCGGTGGTCCTTTCATTGTCTGTGCCTTGATTATAAGTACTGCCACTTTGAATTGGAGCCATCTGTTTACTATCTTTCCACTCAAGCAGACTTAGGTTCCTGAGAACTAGGCTCACCTACCTTTGTGTTACTAGTGCCTAGCACAAGGTCTAAGTGTAAGGGATGCTGAACAGAGGCATGAGGTGAACTAGCTCTATTAATACCTAGAACTCTGATTCACTCTCACCCCTGGGTGTAAGGGATGCTGAACAGAGGCATGAGGCGAACTAGCTCTATTAATACCTAGAATTCTGGTTCCGCTATCACCCCTATGGAATCATTGAGAAACCAGGTTTAAGAGGACCCACAGCGCGAGGACACACTTGGGGGCTTTGAAAATGAAAGGACAAGAGGACCTGAATCTTCACTCACTCATACCATGCTTCCCATGTCCTGTGAGATTTCCAATTGCATAATCATCTCAAGCAGTTAGAATTACAAGTGACTCAACATTAGTATGTCACATCTTTTACCTGTCTACTGAGTTATACACTTAACCCCAGAAATTCTGTTACCTAAAAGTGCCTTGAATCTCGAATCTACTTAGTTACAGCCTGACCAATGGCTTGGGACAGGTCGCTTCAGCCAAGACTCGTTCCAGGGGGTTAAGAGGTTTTCTTCTGAGCCTCTAAGCAGATGTTGTACAGAAGAAGGAGCAAAGCAAAAAGCATCAACTCACAGAGGGATCTCACTGCTGAGCCAGCTGGCTCGGCTCTTGGAGTCTGTCTGCTACTCTTTTCCCAGCAGGTGCTGAGTCTCTAAAGCTTATTAGCATCCTGGGCTGACTGGGCCAGCAATTCCTACTAATAATACCAGTGAACATTTGCTGAGTGCTTATGTACCAGAAACTCCTTAAGAACTTCACACATATGAGAATTGACTTATCTAATCCTCACAACTGTAAAAGATATGATGTTATTGTCTCTGATTTATTGAAAAGGAAGAAAGACACAGCTTGGGAACTAATTCACATTCCTATACTTAGGAAAAGCTGGAGGTGGGAGGCAAACCCAGGGTCTGGACACCACAGTCCATGGTCTAACCCACAGACCTGAATCCAAGCCAAGAACAGAACTTGGCCCTTGGTCAAAAAGAGAAAGAAGGTGAAAAAAATTTCTCTGGCCCTCCACGCTAAGTCACCGCACCAAGACCATAAAGAGGTAAAAACCCAATCTTTTCTCCAGAACTTTTGTCCAACAGGGTTTGATGGTAGTGATTGTTCTTCCCAGGGTCTGTTCTCTGAAAAGGGTTTGAAAGCATTCTAAATAATCGTCCCTGTAGAAAGAGATGATGTACTCAATCCCATCAAAGTTGTAAAAATTAGGAAATTCCAGTTCCTAGCTGATAAAACTCTTGTCCCAATGCACCAAGTCTTCTTTTCCTACATTAAAGCAAATGTCAAGCTCATTATGCAATAATATGTAGGCTACTCACATTAACACTTTCTGCTATTCATGTATTCAGCCAGGATATGTTAAAGTAATTCAAATATGATGCACTAATGCCTTTTAAGTTTGTCTCGTTGTTTTTCTTAGAATTCTCCATCCTTAGGTCATTTTCTTAATTAATGACCTCTCATTCTGAATCTCTTCATACATTTTCTTGTCTATGTCAGAATGCCTGGAAATGAACTAGAGATTTAAAACATATCAGGAGAGCAAATATTCTCATTAATCACTTTATACCACCCTTATTAAGAAATGAAAAATCCTAATTTGGTTTCTTAGTGTATACACATGTACTCCTTTATGATTGTCAGTTGAATCACATTTTAAAAAGAAAGAAAAGAGTGTAAAGGAGGTTGTTCAGATTCCTTGCAGCAAGTCAGGTGCTCCTCTAGGAAGCTCATTTTATCTACAGCTTCATTTACTAGAAGTTAAAAAAACTATTCAGACAACAACAACAAAAAAAAATCTTCTCCCCACTACTTGTAAAATATGTGTGACCTACAGGTACTGAAATATAATTTTACAAGTCTCTCTTTGGAAGCCATACATGTGATTATATAAAAAATAATTTTGATGTAGTTAAGCAATTCTGCTAAGGACAGATAAGCTGGGAGTATCCTAAATAGTTCCTTTCTTGCTTCAAGATGCACCTTTCTAGCTCTGGCTGGTGTGGCTCAGTTGGTTGGGCATCATCCTGCAAGGATCATTGGTTCAATTCCCAGTTGGAGCGCATGCCTGGGTTGCAGGTTCAGTCCCCCGATCTGGGCCCAGGGAATCAACTGATGTTTCTCTCTCACATAGATGTTTCTCTCCATTCTCCCTCCCTTCACCTCTCTCTAGAATTAATTTTAAAAAAGAGTTTTTAAATGCACCTTTCCAGTTGGCAAGAGTGGTACGGGGATATTACAATCGATTCACTATTTATTTGATTGAAACTGTATTCCAGACAGAGTTAATATATTACAGTAGCATTAGATGGGAAAGGTAGAAATGCTGCATAGCATGTTGGAATGCTGACCAGCTTAATCTTAGTACTGTGTGATCTGCAAAAACAAATCTACTCTCATCTTCATGAGTATCCAAAATACAATGTAAAGTGATAAAATGTTTTCTATGATAAAGTATTAAATGGTATCATACACATTTACATCTATTCTAAAGATGGAAGCATATTTTCAATAGACACGCTCATATTCTTTATGTTAGCCATATTGATTTTTCCATATTAAAATAACCGTAAAGCAATAATAATTTTACCTACCAACATATTCCTAGATCCTTTAAAGTAGATAACATCTGAATGTTAAGTTGTCAAATTAAATTGGTTGATACCTTCTTTTTAATATTTTTAGCATCTAATAAAACATGTCTGGCTCAACTTTATGAGACCAATTTTCTGAAAAAAGTTCTAATTTATAGTAGTGATTGCTGATTTCCATGGTGTCAGTACTCCACCCACGGCCAATTTTAAGTGATGACCTGAATGTGGAGTTGGGAAGAGATGTGCCCAGTTAGCTCTCACAAACCTATATGAACTACTGGCTCCAGTACACCTTGGGAACTAAGCTACTTCTATTTTTTTTGAAAATTTCATTATTATTTTACTTTAGTTGTTGTTCAAGTACAGTTTTCTGTCTTTTACTCCTGTCCCAGTCCACCCCCCCAGTGCTCCCCACCTCCCTCCCATTTCCACCCCCCTTAGTTTTTGTCCATGTGTCCTTCATACTTGTTCCTGTGATCCCTTCCCTTTTCCCCTGAAATTCCCTCCCCTCTCCCCTCTGGTTACTCTCAGACTGTTTTCTATTTCAATGCCTTTGGTTATATTTTGCTAAGCTACTTCTAGATGTCTAGATTCTGGGGAATTTCTCTTTTACTTATTTTTTCTTTTCTTGGGAATCACTGAAGTCACTGAATTTTAAGGCAGCCCAAGTATGACTCCAGAATTTAAGAAAAACATCCATTGAGTCAAGTTCACACTCTAAGAACTTGGAGATGAAAGATGGCCTCCAACATGGAACAATGTTATTTGTATTTCAGTAAGGTTTATTTTTATAAAATTTAGGTGTAATTTTCAGAAATATATAAAATGGGAGGCTCCCATGATCTTGTCACAATGATGTCAGTTCCTATAGTTCATCTCAAAAAGAAAGGACAGCTTGGAGGGGAGTGGTTTGTCACCTGCTCTAAAGCTTGTGCCCACAGAAATTGTTAGAAGAAAGTAAGAACCAGGTATGTGAAAAAGGTCTATAAATATTTTTTACTAAAAAATGAAGAGGAAGAACTCTCATTCATTGCTGGTAGGAATGCAAAATAGTATATTCCCTCTTGAAGACAGTTTGGTGGTTTCTTACAAAACTAAACATATTCCTACCATATGATCTAGCAATTATACTCCCTTGCATATACTCAGAAGAATTGAAAACTAAACTAACAAAGAAAATGGGACAGACTCATAGATGGAGAGCAGGATGACAGCTAGTGGAGGTTGGGGGTGGGGAGTAAGGGATTGAGTGAAAAAGAGAAAGGACTCATGACATAGACAAGAGGGTGGTGATTGCTGCAGGGGATACAAGAGGACTAAATGGTAATGGAAAAAAATACAATAAAGATAACAAGAAAGTCTATGTTTCCACAAAAACATATACAGAGATGTGTATATCCGCTTTATTCATAATTGCCAAAACCTGGAAATAACCAAGGTGTCCTTCATTAGGTAAATGGATAAACTGTGATGTATAGAAACAATGTAATGCTACTCAGCACCTGAAAGAAATGGGCTGTCGAGTCATGAGGAGACAAAAATGAAACTTGAATCTACGTAAGTGAAAGAAGTCAATCTTTTTTCACTACATACAGGCTACATACTGTATCATTCCAATTATATGACATTCTGGAAAAGGCAAAACTATAAGGACAGTAAAAAAGATCAGTGGCTATTGGGGCTTGGAAGGAGGGGAAGATGAATAAGCAGATCTCAAAGGATTTTTAAAGCAGTGAAAATACTCTGTATGATACTATAGTGATGGATACATGTCATACATTTGACCAAATGTATCCATAGAAAGTATGATATTGAGAGTGAATCCCAAGGTCACATATGGAATTTGGGGATAATGATATGTCAGTGTAGGTTCATCACCTGTAATAAGCACACCACTCTGGTGGTGGGTGTTGATGTTGGGGGAGGCTATGTATGTGTGGAGGCAGAAGACTTATGGGAAATCTCTGTGCCTTCCTTTCAATTCTGCTGTGAACCTAACACTGATCTTAAAAAATAAGGTCCTTTTATCAACATGTTGGATGCTTTGAACTTACACAATTTATGTTATTATCTCAACAAAAATATTTAAAAATGCAAAATATTAAAGTTCTTTTAAAAGTATGAAAAAGAAATCTAACAAGTTTTGTACAAAGATGGACTGATAGCAAAGGTCCACAGCCCTGACTGATAACATTTCTTCCCTTGACAAATGCTTTTTGAGTACTTCTTATGGGCCATGCCTTATGCTAGGCACTGAGGAACAAGGTATGAATTAGGCCAACATGATCTCTTCCTTTAGAAAGCTTGGTTCCTAGTAGATGTTGATGTTCCAACTGATGAATTTAGTTATTGTTGGAACTGTTATATATATGTTGAGCACATGAGCAGGAGGCCTTTGATGAATGTTTGTTATAAGTCTTGACTGAAGAAAAGACCTTATTTGAACCTTAGCATCTACTGATCTGTTTTGTCCGTTTCTAGGCCTTTTTATTATATTTAAGAAAATAAGGATATTTAAGGAAATAAGTCACAATAAATAATGTCATTCTTTTTGTTCTTAAAATTTTGCCAGGTTTTTATAAGAGGGTTTTAGTAATCTAATAAAACAACTGTCACTGTGATTTAACATCAAGACATTACATTAATAAACTAAATTGAGCATATTTCTTGCTTGAAATATTTGAAAGGTGCTTATTGAGCAGCTACTATGCCAGGTGCTTTGGTTAATATCCCCCTTTCATGTAATTTTCACAATTATGCTAAATAAATACTCCTATTTTATAGGTAAGCAAACCGAAGTTCATAAGCATAATAACCTTGCCCTAAAATTGCCCAACTGAATCAGAATTTACATCCAGGTCTGACTAACACATGTCCATGCTTATCCCTCTATGGGCAATGATTTGAGGGCGGTCATTGGCAGTAAATGGTCATTACACCTTTGCCTCAACAGAGATCATCATATGAACCAATAATCCCCAGAAATTTTTCTTCTTCTCTGTAGGATGACATATTACGAATCAGTGGGCCCTCCAAGCAATTTATCTCTGAGAAGACTACAGTTCTACCTTCTACTTGCCACCATATTTTTTTATCTGCTCCTAACTCTATGGCATCTAGACCTTCATTACAGTAACACATTTAATTCTAACACTAGGCAGAGCCAGGAATGAAATGGGAGAAATTATGTGAATCTAAGGCTTGAAACTGTTCCACTCCATGCAGGGGAGGAAAATAATTGAACCTCAGCAACAGATTTATGGAAACTGAAGAATTATGGAAAATTATGTTTTTATGAGCCTACATAAATAACACAATTACCTTTCCTTAGGTCACTAAAGAACAAGCACAAGAGAGATGAAACCAACTATAATTTAGAAAAGACACTAGAATGCACTCAAGATTCATTGTGGTTACTGGGTCATAGTTTAGGTTTCTAGAGATTGACAGAGAGTAAAGTACACAGAGAGCCAGCAACTAGAAAGAAAATTACACCAGCTTTAATACATGCTAGTGTTACTTAATACACGTTACTACTATTGAGGGTATCTACCCAGGTGCATTGAATGCACTAAATATTTGAATCAGTGGACTAGTAGCTGTACACACTTCTCATTTCCCCCCAGTCCTGAATGAGGAGTCTTGGCTGAAGAAAAGGCTTCATTTGAACCTTAACATCTACTGATCTGCTTTGTCCTTTTCTAGGCCTTTTTATTATAACATACGTGGTTTCTTTTAACTCTGTGTGGGATAACAAATTTAATATCAATATCATCTGGTCTTGGTATAAGGTTAAAAGAAATAATATCATTTACAATTGGGTTATTTTCCCCATCAATATTTTTATTAATTATTAATTAGCAGTGTATTTTATTAATTGTAATTCTTATTTTCCTCTCTGCCACTTGCCACCAAAGATCTTACTTATCAAAGCAGTACGATGATTGAATTTAAATTAAATAGCAAACTAATACTTTTAAGTGAATCGTGTACAGTTTTGTGCAAATATGTTAGTAAGATATTGAAAATATATTTATATTTATGTCCTGTTTATAGTTTCCCTTTGGACAAATCACCTATAATAAATGAAACCAGAAAAAGACCAATAAAAGAGAACTAACATTATGTCTGAGTGATTGTACCAGCCTTTCTGTGTTGGCTAAATTCAGTCATTGTTTCCTTTTCGCTTCAATATTTCCACTTCAGTGTTTTTAGTAAGTAGAACAAAAAAGGAGATAGAACACAGATCCCAGTAGCTATAACTCTGCTAAATTGTTCCTACAATTGGGTTTATGAAAGGATGCTGTAAGTGATATATTTCTTTATGAGGTAACTTTACAGCAGAAATTGTTCATATGTATCATATTATATGAGCTGTAACCTAGAGGCCAATGAAGTAAGTTTACGGCTGAGTTGAGCTTACTTTGGGTTGAGCTAGTATAATTTTTATAGATGGTTCTAGTTGTCTTAGGCTCAATACACACTTCTGGTTTTGTGGTTGCCATTCTATGAGACAAGTGGTGAAATTTGACTCAGATTTTGGTGGACAATAAAAATAACAGCAAACCAGAAATATCTCCAGATATCTGAATCTCTGTATTCAAATCTCCAAATCTCTGGATTCATATCCCCAGAAATATGAATATTCTTAAGGTATCTGAAAGTATGTGACCTAAACAATACATGCAAACATATGAATAAACTAAAGAATTTTCAAGTCAACTAAATAGCAAACCAAGCTAGCATCATTTAGGATGAACAGTGACCATGCTGTCCAGTTGCTTCACAAAATGAGGAGGATCTTTGTGGTGAGAATTGAGTGGTATGTGAAATATAGGTATCACCTTTGGCTAAATGTCAGAACCATACTAATGATTTATTTCTGAATATTCAAAGTGAACTTTTTACATGAGAAGGTAAAGGAAAACTACCTCAGGCATTTTACAACAGGAAAGAAGATTTAGTCATTGTGAAATTCTGTAAAATTGTAACATGGTACCAAACATTTAATTTGCTTCAGGTCTGTTAACCAAATATCTTTTTATGTCAAAGTGCAGTAAAATGCACTCATGAAAATTGTGGTATCAAAAATTGTATATAACGAGGAATCTGTGATTAATGCAAATTTGGTGTTGTCTGCATTACTCATCACAGCACCAGACCCAGATATTGACTGAAAAAATTTGGATTTATGTTAATAAAATCCATAGCTCAGGAGGAGCCTCCAAACTGTAAAAGTTGATGACAAAAAAAAGCTAATCACTAACAATTTTGTTTCTGCCTGTTCTGTTAGTTGAACAAACTGAATATGAAAAAAGTGTTTCTAGAAATAATAAGTCTTTTACACATAAGGTATCTCTGAGTACTATGCTGCAACTGCTGACATAAGACACTTTTCCCTTTGAAACAGTTGCTTCTTAGCTGATACCAGCCAGAGTCATGAGCAGCTATAGCCAGGACGTTGCTGGAAGGCAGCATGGTGCGAGGCCTGGAGTGAATGCACGGCAGCTGGCTCCACAGCTGTGCAAACTGTGTGATTCTATGGTTTTGATGGTAGGTAATAAACAGCCCTAGACTTCTGCACATGCGCAAGGGACATCCACGCCACCCTTTCTCTCAGAAATGAAGGTGTTGCCTGAAATCTCTGGTTGTGTTTTCTTAAAGTCAAGACAAATAAGTACAGCATTCAGTTGGGGAAAGGGGGAGAGTAAAGAAAAGGGAAGACATAGTCACAAAAGAAAGGTGCATCTGGTTAATTGGCTGAGTGTCTGTCTGAGGCCAAGTTGGATGGATGCCCCACAAGGCATTGACCAGCAATTTCAGGTTGCAGTACAGTTATCTTCTTGAAGACTGTTATCAAGTGAAAAGTTGAAGTGGGGTGAGGCTGGGACTGCACTAAGAAGTTAAATGTTTCTGCAATTCTCAAATGCTCATAAAAACTCAAGCCCTTTGTCCCTTTTGGATGGATAATGACACCCTAAGGTGAGCACATTTCATACAATGATGAGAGTTGATAGTGGAAGCATGAACATAGCCTAAATTTATAAATTGTTAGATGGTGTATTAAGTTTTTCTGAACTAATAGCCTGTGTTGACTGTTTGGCCATGAGAAAGGCAATATTTTAGGTAAAATTAGTCTAATTTTCACATTTTCCTTCTTTGTGCCTTATTTGTGCCAGAGCTAGACATATAAAGCTGCCCCATTCACCCAGATCACATCTGTTTCTTGGCTGTTGGCAAAGCAGTTTCACATTTGGTCCTCAAAGTAACATTGAAAATTACGCAGAGTGTTATTTGCATGCTACAGGTTCTAAGAATCAGAGAGCTGATTCGGCTCATAAATAGCAGACTTAGACTTTATGTACTCTCCTGACCTGTATAGATGGCTTCTCAAACTAAAAAGCTGTGCTTTCTCTCTTCCCCTTCCCTCTTAGTCTCTCTCTCTATATCTCTTTCTCTATTCTTCTTTTTATTCTCTCTGTTCACAAAACCTCCTCCAAGTTCAGATGATTACTGGAAAGTCCAGTAGGTTATTCTTTCATGTGGCCATTTGCACAAGATATTTCAAGGTTGATCCATTCAAGTTGAGGCAGAGGATAAACTATCCTTAATGTAGATTTTCTTAGCTCCTTTCTCAGAGTCTGAAGGTGACTTCCTTTCTCATTTTGGGTTGGTCATACTTACTCTGTAGCATAAGCAAGAAGGATTGAATGGGGGTGAAATTTAACTAAGAAAAATACGTTCCTTATGTAATAGTTTCTGAATTTGTAGCTCCCTTGGTCTTCTAAGATGTGGTGACTAGAAGGGCATTTTTGGTAGTATCTTGGAAAATAGAACAAAGATAAAGCAGAACATAGAAACACAATGGAGCTCATTCTCCATTTTGTGTAATGAATACTCATTCTGTATTCAGAATGAGTATTCATTCTGTAATGGCCCATTACAAGGGCCATTTTACAGGTGAGAAAACTGAGGCAGGGAGAGATTTAATGTCTTGCCCAAGGTTACAGAGCTAAGATGCAGGGGGAAAAAAGTAGGGGTTCAAACCCATTTCACCTGGCTCAAGAGTATACCCTCACTACTCCAGAAGAGAGAATTCTTTCTCACTGCTCCTCTTCCTACTCTTTATGGGCTGCACTATAACTTGTGTGGGTTCTAGGCACTTTTTCTTTTTTGTGGCTACTTTTACCACAAAAAAACATTAAAAACTATATTTTATAACTGTGTTGGTATAAAACCAAATATACACCAGGCTGTATTATAATTATTTATTTTTCTGGTTTTAAAGAAATTATAAGATTTCATGGGCATCTATATGTATCAGGCACCTGGGCTCTGTGCCTCCTGTACCCAGAAGCTAATTTAGCCCTGACCCTGGGATTTTTCTCCTTTACCTTGAGTCATGCCCAGGTAAGAGAATGAATTTCTCTTAGGTAGATAGTAGAAGTACTAAAGTGGGGTTCCCTTGTAAATACTTTTTCTGAATTCAAAACTAGCCCTTAGCAACTACCAATTAGGTAGTGTTTTTTAAATTATGGGTTGTAAAAAATATATGGGTTATAACATCATTTAGATAGGTCATAGTTAGCATTTTATTACTAAAATATGTTAGAATGGAATAGAGTGGAAAGGGATGAGGCAGGATATCAGAGAAAGCATCAGAATAACTTTGCACCTTTTAAAGGCATTTAGAGAAATACAGTTGGCCCTTGAAAAACACAGGTTTGAACTGTACATGGCCACTTACAGGCAGATTTTTTAAAATAAACATGTACAGTACTCTAAATGTACTTTCTCTTTCTTATGATTTTCTTTATCTTATTATTTTTTAATTTTTCTCTAGCTTACTTTATTGTGAGACTACAGTATGTAATACACATAACACACAGAATGTGTTAATCAACTGTTTATGTTATCTGTAAGACTATTTTAGTAGTTAAGTTTTGGGGGAGTCAAAGATAATACACAGATTTTTAATGCACAGCGGGTAGGCACCCATAACCCCATGTTGTTCGGTGGTCATTTTATTCCAATTATAAAGATGTATGTGTGTTATGTGAGGGGATATAAAGTGCACTTCTTACATACTGTGAATCCTAACCAAATATTTTCTTTAAAATACTGACTAGAATGCATTCCTGGTTCCATCTCTTTTTTTGCTTAGCCATATGCCACTGAAAATCTAATCTCATAACAAAGCTGATACTATAAGCTAGCTTTATTATAATAAATAATATACATTAAAAATACAGATTTTATAAAAGTTCTTCTTATTCCTCTTATTAGCTATTACCTTCACTAAGTTATTTAACCTCTTTGTGATTTAGTTTCTATATGGATAAAATAAAGATAGTAATAATGTCAATCTCATAGGGTCATTATGAAAAAATAATGAGCAAATTCTTATAAAGCCCTTGGCACAGTAGATGTTAATAAATGCTCTGTGTCTGTTTATCTGTTGACAACTCAAACATTTATTTCTGGATAAGGCCTCATTTTTAACCTTAGACTTGTCTAACTGCTTGTTTGGTACCTCCAATTGGATGTTTAATAGACATCTCACACTTGACATGTCCATATTTGAACTTCTGACCATTCCCCTATGCATGCCCCAAAAAAGCCTTTCTATACTTCTGGTTGCTCTGGCCAACCCTTTAAGGTACTCCCTGCTCCTCTTCTCTAACTACCCACCTTCAGTCCATCATAAAAGCCTATTCATACAATTATCTGTTCACTTCCCACTGCTTCTGCAATACCATGCTGCCTAGTCACCACCAGTGCTCTGGGTTACTGTAATAGCTTCCAAGTCAGTTTCTCTGCTTCCTCATTGCCCCATTATAGTCTATTCTTAACATAGCAGCCCCAGTGATCCTTTTAAAATCTCCTTCAGATTGCATTACTCTCATGCTAAAGTCTCTGCATTGTTCCACATTTTCTCCATGATCTGGTCCCCATTCACTCATGAATTTCTTCCCCTGCTTACTACTCTCTGGCCACATTGGGCTCTTTGACAGGTCTTAAATATACTGGGAACACTCCTGATTTAGGGCCTTTGTACTTGCTTGCCCTCAGCACTCTCCCACCCTGTCTTGCATCCATATTGGCATTGCTTCCTCCCTCACCTACTCTGGAGAACTTTGTTCAAATTCCCTCTTCTCAATGTTGCCTATTCTGAAATCCACTCCTTTCTTTGCTTCCACATACCTTATACCCTTACCTTGCTTTCTTTATTTTTGCTTTCATACTTAAAATATTATACTTAAATATTGTACTTAAATATTGTACTTAAATATTGTATTATTTATTGCCTATAACTTACTCAGAAGTTAAAATTTATGAGGCTAAGAAGTTGTTTTGACCACTAATGTATCCTAAGTGTCCAAATACACATTTAAACTTTTCTTATTTGTTGAGTGAATTAACATTATTATATTATTATTTCTTCTCACCTTTCTCCCCCCAAACCCCTAAAACAGGGTTCAGATGGAATAAGGTATAAATTCAAACATAACAAAGCTCATCTTTTACTTTTGATTAAACCATAATTGGATATTAAAACAACTTTGTTGTTAGATTGGTAGAGATCCAGAAATAATGGGCTCTCCATGTCTATAAATGGCACATTATCATATTGAAAAATGTCAGTGTAGTTTCAAACCAAATTATGTGTATTAAATCTTTATGTCTACCATTACAGCCCAAATATCTACTGTTCAAAGATTCTGCTGCTAAATTGTTAGTTTAGAGTATACATATATGGAAGATAAATAGAAAACCTACAAGCATTTACATAACACTTGCCTTCATAAATGTTGAATAACTATTTGCAAAAGAAATAATTACTATTGCCCTTCAAAATCATGTGAATCCACCATCATTCAATAAGGCCATAAAGTTGATTTTGTCTTTTATTTAAGTATCCTTCATTATATGAAAAAGATGTAAATTAAAGCAATTAAAATATCGACATGGCATCCCTCCCCCCTTCTAAAATCATATCCATTTTATCACCTACCAAAGTGGGTGGCGAGAGTGATTAAACAAAATATAAAACTTCTGGAGTTCTTCTTATATCACGCAGTGAGAAAAATGTTATATCTATTAATAGTTCTTTCAGGCCTTTTTTTGTTTGCATAACATAACACACTAGTTATAATATATGTCTCCCTTTTTACCTTATTAAGTCAAAGAACATATATGCATAATTCATAGACACAGACAACAGTGTGGTGGTGGCCAGAGAGAAGGAGGTGCAGGGCTGAATGGAGGTGGGCAAAGGGGAAGAAAATGGGGACATCAATAATAGTGTCAACAATAAAAATAAAGTTAGAAAAAGAGAAAGAGAGAGATTTTAAATTCCAAATCCTTCTTAGAGCTGAAAAAATCAAATCCTGGAAGGTTAAATGACTTGTCCACTGTCTTAGTGGAAAGGATACACTAAAACAAAGTTCTGATTCTTGCCTCACATTTCCTATCTGAAAAACACCACTGTGGTCTTCCATGAATTTAAATAATATGGACACATACGGACAGAACAAACAAGTAATTTATTCTTTAATCTTAACAAAATAGTAAATACAGTACTTAGATGGTAAGAAATTAATAATTCCCGGGCAAAATGTCCTAAGTAAATTTAAACACTCAATACAGAATTCGTGTTTGTCTCATAAATGTATAAATTGTTGTTGAAAAAAATGACATGGTTTACATGTTATACATTTATGATTATATATTTGTAGCAAAGGGATTCCCATTTCCTCACAGAGTTAATTACTTACGTCCCTCTGGTTTGTTTATATTATTTATGTTATCTGGAGTGGTCTTCAGAAGTACCACCTGAATGCATGACAAAATGAGATTATCAGGTTGGCCAGCCTTAACAATGGTACAAATGGAGGGTGGACCCTCAGAAAGCCCCACAGTAGGAGCTCCTGGTCATCTACATGGTCAGCCACTTGGATTACTATGGCTACTTAATGTAAGAACAATACTTAAAAGAAGGCTTTGAACCCACAAAATAAAAGCCAGACCCATGTGATCCACTTTCAGTTTGAAAGTACCAACAACAAATATTGTGAGGAATACATTGGCATTTTTTAGTGAAAGAATGAATGAAAAGGCTTACCAAGACCTTTAGGCTGGTGAAACAATCTTAGTTCACCATGACAACATTCATAATTTTCCCAAGGAACAGGTCTCATTGCTAAATAATGATAGCACATATGGGCTATCACTTCTCATATCTTGGACCTTCATAATTTAGCTAAGGAATTAAGGTCTTCCTCCTCAAGAAAGGTAGGAAAGAGATCTCCCGAGATTCAGTTTATAACTTAATCTGGCTGACCCATTCATTCTTACAGGTAGCTAGAGCAAGCCAATTTTCACTGCCATTATTCTGTGGGCCTAAAAATGTGGAGTAGACCAATGGAAGAAACAGCTATACTTGGATGACATTAGGAACTAAAGCAAATTTCAGCCTTCCAAGGAAGATAAGTATGCCAAGGTTGAGCATACAAAGCCATTCTGAAGTGTCAATAAAGGTTAAGCTTGCTGATGATTAGAAGAGTACTTATTCTTTGCAAACATGGCCAGTATTGTTAGTGTTTTAAATAATCCTAAATTATCAGGATGATTAGTCTCCCTTCTTTGGAAATCCCTTTAAGAAATTTTAGATGTGCTTAAATCCTCGGTTTACTATAACCTTTCATCCATTTTAGTGTGTAATTTCAGAGAACTTTTCAGTTTCAGCACATTCCGTGTATTGAATACTCTTCTATATACTACCAATTTAATGAAAAATAGGACATACTGGCCCGTAGGAAACTATCTGCCAGATGAGCTGCAACTCTTCGTTGCATTCCCTGTAATGCAGCAAAAGAATGACCTCATAAAGTAGAGGAAGCTCTGCAAACAAAATGTCAGTGATGTTCATTACTAAATGAGAACACAGTTAGAAACACTTGCTACTAATAGTGTGACCATCCTCTTTTCTCACACAATGTCTTTTTAACACATTTGGAATTCTCAGAAGTCTTCCAATGTTTTAAATGAAGTCTGATGTGTCTGGATAACTCTCAGCAAATACATTGGACTGATTTTCTCTAGCATATACTGGCATACTATCTTCAGCAAACAAGTATCTATCAATATTTGCATGATATACTAAATGCCATGTAGAAGTTAAAAACCTAAACAGGGAGCTCTTTTAGAAAAATAAGTTATGATTCATAAAAGTGCTTTTTTCTGTCTCGATTTAGGCTTAACCTTAAAATTAACATCATAAATTTATGAAACAGCCTCATTTTCATGCTATTCTTTGACTGACTTGGGACTGTAGGTGAATGAATATATCCTTCACTCAAGGTACGGAGTTATTTCTAACATGATATTCCTAAGTATCATCAAGGACATGGTAAAGTTAAGAAATCCTTAAGTATTTAATCAGTATTCAAAATGCCTAGTTCACTTTACTTGGCAACTGTAAGAATTAGCTTAAGGGAGTTGGTACCCTAAAGGATTTCATGATATGCAGGTTAAATGAGCATATGTATATTTATTTCCTTGAAGCACTATTAAACCTATAAAGCATCAAACATGGCCTTGTATATAATGAGTGGATGTGAGAAAGCAAAGACTAAATGTAAATAGTTTAAATCAATAAAAAAATTCTGGAAAAACTAAACAATAAGTGACGGGGTAGGAGAGAAGTGGGAAGAAAGGGCAGATGA
>PVKM010025000.1:0-20196 GCA_004027735.1 Carollia perspicillata
CGTTCCTTTCCCACCACCAGGCCCCACACTTCTTCAGAGGTGCTGCTCGCTAGGGAGGGGCCCCTCCTCCCACTTCAGGGACAAGCAGATCCAGCGACAGCCTGTGCCTTTCGAGGATGTCATGACAGCTGCAGTGAACGAACAGTGACTTTGGGAGGTGGGAGAAGGGGGTGACGAAAGAGGTGATTTTTCCAGATGGCCCTCCCAAAACAAGGCTCCTGTGTGCATGCAGTTGACTCCAGAGCCCAGAGGCCTGGAAGGGCTCTCTTCCAACACCTCCTCCCCGTCCCCACCCTACCTGCTTGCTTCCTTCGTGGCTCCTGGAGGGCAGCAGGACTGTGGGATTTGGGCCCCAGTCACTGACAGGTTTGATCTGTAACCCTTTATTAGTCAGCCAAACAGCCTGCCCCACCCTGAGACTGGAGGGCCAAAGCGGCCATGAGCAGGGAGCAGGGAGCAGGGAGCAGGGACCCAGACCCCGAGCCCCGTCACTCAGCCTGCACTTACTGAGCCCTGCCCGGTGCGGGGTTTCCAAGTGTGGACGTGCAGGACCAGATCTCTGCTTGTACCACCATTCACACCTTGTAGAGAGCCTGTGATGTGCTTGCTAGGCACTGCACAGGGCATAAATGAGGAGCATTTTAAAGCACTTTCAACAGGAGTTTCTCAGCATAGAGCCTGGTTTCCTGGGCTTTGGAACCCCTCCACCCACCCATGTCGAGTTTCCCAGGGGCCAGGCCTAAGGCAGCCTCTTGCAAGCCGGCCGCTCCCACCCCGGCCACCCCGGCCATGGCTGCTGCTGTGCAGGGCCTGGCCGCCCCTGTGTCTCCTGCTGCGCCTTCCTGCCTCCACCAAGTGTCCCTTTCTGTCCTCCTTGCTTGCCAGCTCACCCCCATGATGATATTCCTATTTAAAAATAAATTACTGTGGTCTTTAATTGCAGACTAAATAATTGCTTCATTTTATTTAAGTGTGATTCTTGGAGGCTCTGGGAACAATTAGAAGAAAACATTGGGCAGTGTTGGGTGCATGTTTTGAAGCATATAATTTTTTTTATTATTATCATACTGATGTTTGCAGGATCTGGAAAAAGACAATGTGCCCCTCCTCCCAAGTTAGTCATGTACAATTTACACGCAATAATAACAATAGTGATGACAATAATGATAATTCCTGTCTTGTCTTGGATTTCGTGTGAGGCTCCCAAGGAGGCTGGGCAGTCACCGGGTACTTCCCAGAGAAGAGATAAGAGCAGCCCCGGCTGCCACCCGCCGACCTCGGGAAGTGACCGATGCCCTGGCCCTTTCTGTCTGGGTGCTGGGTTTGATGTGGCCCAGAGCCAACTTTCCATGTGTGGCTGAGAAGCACTGGCTGGTTTGGCTTTCCACATCACCGTGTTTGAAGTTCCACCATTCATTCAACAGTCAGCATTAGAGCTAGATACGACCTTAGAGGTCATTTAAGTGTCCTTTCGTATAACAGGGCCAGAGAAAGGATCTGTCTCCTTGGATCACGCAGCTGGTTAATAACAGTAGCAAAACCAAAACTTCATGTGTGAAATAGGAGGTGGGGGCCTCAGGACTAGGGAGCCCTGGGTTTGAATCCCTGCCCTGCACATTGCTATCCTGGGTATGCATCTTTATGTGGAAAAATGAGAAATAATGGTACCTGCCTACTCTGAGGAATAAGGAACATGCTGTATGTGACGGTGCCACACAGCACCATGCGTGCACACAGTAGATGCTCAGTAAGTGTTAGTCCTCCTTTCTTTCCAAAGCCCTTCGTCTTCGAGGGTCTACTAATTATATGCAAATACCCCCGGGAAGAAGAATCCCTTTGACGTTGGGGCTAGGTGGCAGTGGAGAAGGAGACCGTCCTGAGCGTGGAGGACACCTGCTGAGCTGAAGGTAAAGGAACAGAAAGAGTGTGGCACCTGCCAGGCCTGCGCGGACCCTGCTGACACACCCTCTTCTTCCTCCGTCCGTGATGCTTTTCCTTCCTCCCTGCGGTGTGTCCCAGCTGGGTCTGGGAGACGCAGGTGGAAAAATGGCCTATTGTCCTGTTTAACCTGCACTTCTAAGCAGCTGTTGTGTGCCAGACGCTCTAGACACTGAAGCTACAAAGACAAGAAAGATGTGGCTTCTGCCTGCAAAGAACCTAAAGGCTGTGGTGAAAGAGACAGTGAGCTGCATGAATCCTGCTGTTAAATGATAGGCATTTTCGAGGAGGTAGGGAGCCTGAGGAAGCATGAAGAAGCAAATTGCTCAGCCTGTGGGGCTCAGAGAGGCCACCTGGGGAAGGCACACCTGAGTGGACTCCTGAAGGGTATGCGAGAGTTCGATAAAGGTTGAAAGGGAGAAGGGGCGGCTTGGGTGTGTGAACGATCTCGGTGGTTCAGAATCATGACCTGGTGCGCTGTGAGGCTGCTAGTGGGAGACGAGGCCGGCCAAGGAAGCGGGGAGCTCTGGGCAGTTTTCCAATGTCCACGTGGGAGACCTGGGGCCACAGGAAGGCAACAGCTACCCTGCTCTGGAGTCACAGCTCAGGAAGGCTGCAGTTCTTTTTCTTCCCTTTGCTTTTTAGACGGAGGAGGAGGGAGAGAGAAAGAGAGGGAGGGAAACACCAATGTGTGGTTGCCTCTCACACATCCCCTACTGGGGTCCTGGCCTGCAACCCAGGCACGTGCCCTGTTGGGAATCAAACCGCCGACCCTTTGGTTCGCAGGCCAGCCCTCCATCCACTGAGCCACACCAGCCAGGGCTGCGGTTCTTTCTATTGGACTTGGTTTGCTAAGGTGGATGTAGAAACATTTCTATAATTAACTGCCTCCCCAGGGAAGGACAGGGGAGACAATCTTTTTTTTTTTTACATTTTTTAATGAGAGCTTCATTGAGATAAAATTTGCATACTATAGAATTCATAATTTACAGTTGTAAAGTATACATTTAAATGACTTTCAGTATATTCACAATGCTGTGCAACAATAACCGCAATCCATTTTAGGACATTTTTATCACCTTAAAAAACCCCACATCCATTAGCAGTCATTGTCCATCCGTCCGCCCACCCACACCCTGACCTAGGCCAACGCAAGTGTGTGCCTGTACGGATTTTCTTACTCTGGGTGTTTCTCATGATGGAATCACACAATGTGTGGCCTTTGTGTCTGTCTTTTTTCACTGAGCATAATGGTTTTGAGGTTCATCTGTGTTGTAGCATGAACCCACATTTCATTTATCCATCTACCCTTTGATGGACATTTGATTTGTTTCTACTTTTTGGCTACTGTGGAAAATGCTGCTATGAATGCTTATATGCAAGTTTTTTCATGGCCATATGTTTTTATTTCTCTGGGGAGAGACCTAGAAGTGGAATTGCCAGGTAACATGGTAATTCTACATTTAACCTCTCGAGGAACTGTCCGAGTCTTTTCTAAAGTGACTGCACCATTTTACATCCCCAGCAGCGTTGTGCAAGGGTGCTGCTTTCTTCACATCCTCCCCATCTCTTGTTATTATCCATAGTTTTTATTATAGCTGTGTTGGTATCTTATTTGCTGCTGTAACAATTTGCTACAGACTTAGCGACTTAACACAGATTTACTTTCTTACAGTTGTGGAGATTAGGGTCTGAAAGGGGCCTCATGGGGCTAAAGTCAAGGTGCTCAGCAGGGCTGTGTTCTTTCCAGAGGCCCTGGGGAGGGCGAACCTGCTTCCTTGCCTTTCCAGCTTCTAGAGACTGCCCACAGTCCTTGGCCCGTGGCCCCGCCTGGCTTCAAACCAGCAATCCCATCACTCTGACCTCTGCTCTTGGTGTCACGTCTCCTCTGCCTCTGGCCCTCTTGCTTCTCGCTTTCATCTGCAAGGACCCTTGTGATGACATCAGGCCCACCTGGGTAATCCAGAATCCTCTTCATCTCAAGGTCCGTGAGTTCATTGCGTCTGCAGTGTTCCCTTCGCTGCATGGTAGAACACACTCACAGGTTCCAGGTCAGGCGGGTGGACGTCTTTGGAGAGTCGTTGTTTCGTCTTCCACACAGCCGCCCTGTGGGTTTGAAGAGGCATCTCGTTGTGGTTTTGACTTCTATTTTCCTCACCGCTAATGATGCCAAACGTTTTTCACATGCTTATTGGCCATTGGTATATCTTTTTTGAAGACATGTCTATTTAGATCCTTTGCCTGTTAACTGGGTTGTCTTTTTATAATTGTAGTTCTAAGAATTCTTTATATATTCTAGATACAAGTCACTTATCAGTACATGATTTGCAAATACTTTTTCCCATTTTATTGTATTTTCTCTTTCTTCCTGGTGTCCTTTGAAGTGCAGACATTTTAATTTTGATGAAATGTGATGTATCTAGTTTTTCTTTTGTTGCTTGTGCTTTTGGTATCATATCTATGAATCCATTGCCTAATCTGAGGTCACAAAGATTTACTTGAATGCTTTCTTGTGAGAGTTCTATGTTTTAGCTCTCACATGTAGATCATTTATCCATTTTAAGTTAATGTTTGTGTATGGTATTAGGAAGGGGTTTGCCTTTATTCTTTTGCATGTGCATATCCAGTTTTTCCAGCAGCATTTGCTGAAAAGACTCTTCTTTCCCCGTTGAATGATGTTGGCACTCTTGTCAAAAATCAATTGACCCTAACTGTGAGAATTTGTCTCTGGGCTGTCATTTCTATTCCATTAACCTGAAAGTCTGTTCTTATGCTAGTACCATACTGTATTCATTACTGTAGCTTTGTAGTAAGTTTCAAAATTGGGCACTCTGAATCCTTTAGTTTTGTTTTTTAAAAAATTAATTATTTGTTTATTTAGGGGTGGGGAGGGAGGGAGAAAGAAAAGGAGAGAAACATTGATCAGCTGCCCCTCACAGGGACCAAACTTCTAAACTAGGCAAGTGCCCTGACCAGGAATTGAACCAGTGACCTTTGGTTTTGTGGGATGACACCCAACCAACTGAGCCACACAGGTCAGGGCACTTTGTTCTTTTTGAGGGTTATTTTGGCTATATTGGGTCCCTTGCAATTCCTTATTAATATTAGGATCAGCTTATGAATTTTTACAAAGAAGCCAGCTGGAATTCTGATGAGGATTGTATTTAATCTGTAGATCAATTTGGAGGCTATTGCCAACTTAACAATATTAAGTCTTTCATTCTATGAACATGGGATGTCTTTCTATTTATTTAGGTCTTTCTTAACTACTTTGAAAAATGCTCTGTAGTTTTCAGAGTATACGTTTGCCACCTGTTTTTTTTTAATTTCTTCCTGTTTTATACTTTTTGATGTTATTTTCAATGAATTTGTCTCTTAATTTAATTTTCAGATTGTTCATTGCAAGCGCATAGAAATACGACTGATTTTTGTGTGTTGACATTATTTTCTGAACCTTACTGAACTTATTTATTCTAATAAGTTTTAGTGAATCCCTGGGGATTTTATGTGTATAGGACCATGTCATCTTCAGATAGAAGGAAGATAGTTCTAGTTTTTCCTTTCCAATTTGGATGCCTTTCAGCTTTCATTTCATGGTCTGGCCCAACCAGCCTGGCTGGAGCCTCCAGCACAACGTTGGCAGAAGTGACAAGTGGGCATCCTCGTCTGGTTCCCAGTCTGGAAGGGAGAGCACCTGCTCTCTCACCACTAAATACCATACTAATTGTAGGGTTGTTGTTGGGTCCCTGTATCAGATTGAGGACGCTTTTATCAGTCCCAGTTTATTGAGTGCTTCTATCATGAAGGGGTGTTGAATTTTGTCAAATGCTTCTTCTGTGTCTGTTGAGTTGACCGTGTGGTTTTTGTTCTTTATTGTATTGATGTGGCCTATTGCATTAATTGATTTTCCAATGTTAAACCACACCTTGCATTCCTGGGATAAATTCCACTTGGTCATGGTATATAATCTTTTCTTATGTGCTTTTGGATTCAGTTTCCTAGTATTAAGTAACTATTCTGATGTCAGGATTCCCTGGTAGCAGCAAATCACTGCTCCTTCTTCCCATACCATCCTTGCAAGGATCTTCCTTACTTCTCTCGCTTCCATCTTTCCCATATTGGTCCGTAGACTGTTAGCTGATCACAGTGGGAATGACAATCACCTGAGCCCACCATCTTTGAAGTGCTAGCTCCAGGATTTATCTTGGTTCTGGAATTCTCCTTAGGATTCTGAACCTAGTGGTTAAAGGTCAGCTTTGTCCCCTGCTGACCAGCAGTAAGGGTTGGCATGGAAATCAGGTCTCTCTTAGATAGAGAACCCTAGAAACAAGAGACTATAAATAATCATATTAGCTATAATCCTGATGTTAGCATGTATTGCAAAGCCCTCTCAAATACATGTATGGAGAGAGACACAGAGAGAGAGAGTTGCCCAACAGTCATGTAATGGAGGCAGACCAAGGTTTTGGACCTCCACATCGAGTGACGTAGCCAAGGTGGCACACAGCTTGTTGGGACTGAACTAGACGGAGCTCCTTCCCGGCTCTCTCAACTCTTCTCCAGTGCTCTCTTCCTGCTGCCCTGCCACCACTCACCCAGGCTGCCCACCTGGACTCAGGAGCTGGTTACACCACAGCACTGGGAGCCCCAGCAGGCTTTAGAAGATGACGGGCCAGAAAGGGCCTCCATCCAGGGTCCAGCAGCAACAGCCCAGGCTGTAGTGATGCAATGAGAACAGAGCATGACTCAGAAGTCAGCAAAACGTCAGTGAACCAAAGACGCTAGCAGTGGGGAGCCCAGGAAAGGAGGAGACCACCATATTTGGAGACAGCTGAGTCCACGGTAGACCCTAATCTCTGACCCCAAATTGTTTTAAGATGTTCAGGAAGTACCTGATCCCCAGTCCTTCCCCTGAACAGTGGGCATGAGGGTTGACTTTGAAAGACAGGAACTCTGTGATTCTGACTCCCTTTGCTAGAAGCTCACCAACTTTTGGGGGTGCCTTTGTGCTGTCCAGAGATGACTTCCTTTCAAATCAGCATCTTCACAGAGTGAGAGACAAAATAGTGAAATGGATCTTGTGTGATGGGAGGACTCCAGGACGAGCTTCTCCAAGCAAACCAGGTACTGATTCTCACACAGGCTGTAACCAGACGAGAATAGTGGGACTCCCGATCCCTCTGACATTCACCTGGCTGCACTGCCTCACCTCACCAGGCTCTGATATTGTACAGTTAGAGTTTCGTTCCTTTGGCTTAAGAATTTGCCCCAAATTAAAAAACCAATACTTCAAGAGAAGTAACGTGCTAAGCTCTGCAGTAACACCCAGCTCAAAATGAGAGAGTGAATCCATCCTTCCTGGAGAGGGGGTTTTGCTTGGGAAAAGTGGTAAGTATGGGGACTGGCAGGTAAGGAGAGAAGGAAGATGCTAGGATCCTTATTGGCCCCTGGACAGTGACCCATTGATTTCCTGAAGCTTGTCTGTAATCTATGGATCCTCTTAATTTCACAATATTTCAGAGCGTTAACAGGGTTTTGGTGTTTGGAATGGGGGAAGATACGATCAACAATTATAAAGGTGAATCTGGGTTCAAATCCCAGCTCATCAACTTACTAGCTGTGTGACCTTGAGTAAATTATTTAACCTCTCTGTGTCTCTATCCTTAATTGATAAAGTTGAGGGTAAGAATAGTACTTACTTAAAAGAGTTTTGTGAGAATCAAACAAATCAGTGAATGTAGAAGGTATGGAACTACCTGGCTTATAGCGCACACTCAAAGAATGCCAGCTATCATCATTCTTAATAGGAGCCAACATTAGTTGAATGCTGTGTGTCTGATGTTAAGCTAAATGTCACCTGGGGTACAATATGCCATGCTGTTTCTTTGGCTGCTACCTCAAGGTCTTCTGTTCCTACAGGTTGTTTATGCTGCTCCAGCTCCCTTATAAGGCCGTAGGTCCCCACATCTGGGATCCAAGGTCATGGTCTCATCGTTATTCCCAAAAGCTATCCTAATACTGGTGATTGAGCAGGTCAGCAGCCCTGCTGCCCGTTTCCTTCATTATGAGCCTCCTGTTAGTGTCATTTGGGCACTGTCCTGACATCAAACTTTCTGCACGGCCCCCCTAGCCTACTCAGTAAGTGACTTGACTTTACCTCCAGACCTTGCAGAGAGAGAGAGGTGCTGTCTTGGTCCCCTCCCAGTTGCTGCCCTTGGGTTCCTCCCATACATGGCCCCAACTTCACACATTCTAAAAACTTGGGGACAGAGAGTCTTTCTAAAACAGAGACAATATACTGATGTACCCTTTGCTTGGGTCAGGCACTTCCCAGTGATCTTATCCTTATCTACATAAATATAAACATACAATATGAAACAAATATACATAAGTCACCCAAATGATTGTTTCTGTACTAACAGCAACCGCAACAAACTGCCCCAACATGATGTCCCTCTGTTCCTCTCCCCTACGCACACGAATCTGGCTTAATGGCACCTCCTAAAGCGTCCATTTACACACACAACCTCATTTAAGCTTTACAATAGCGGGTACCATTACTCTTCTAATAGATAAGGAAACTGAGCCTCAAAAAAGCCAAGTAGTTTGCCTAGGCCTTCGGCCCCAGAGCCAGTGTTCCCGATGCTCACTGTTCTGCCACCCCCAGCGTGGGGCCTTTACGGCTGCAGTCCCCTCTGGAGGCAGCACATCGGGAGAGCTTGGCCGGCCTTACCACATGAGCTCTGATGAGGGTGTCAGGCACAGGTAGGCTTCTTCTGTTCCCTCAGCAGGTCCAGGGGTCCGGACAGGGAAGGTGTGGGGGCTAGAGAGTCAGGTGCCGCAGAGCAGCCAGGGCAGCACCAGGCATGACTGGAACAAGTAAGGGGGACAGTGACTGAGGCTGTATGAAGTCTCGAGGGCTGCGACTACCTCCGCTGAGGCCTGCTATCTGCTGCTTGCTCCCAGCTACCCCCACTCCCCACCTCCATTACTGTAACCCTAGCCTATTCTCTGCAGAGGCTCCCAGAACTTCCGACACTCCACCTCCCACCCGCTAGAGCTAGGCACTGGGGCCAGCCCAGTCTCGAGGAGGGTCTTCCCAAGTTCTGCAGACCTCTCTGCCACAAGGCAGCAAGAGGAGTGTGATTTTCAGCTCAGCAGCAGCTGATCGGAACGGACGATATGTTTTCACTCTGGTATGCTCAACAGTGCAGATCAGACAGGGAGTGGAAACAGGAAAGATAAGTGGGAAATAAATCACCCAACTTGATTTAGTCATAACAGTAAGGAGAGGGTGATTGCCCAGCCTCAGTCAGGGCTCCAGTGTGGGGGGAGGGGCTCCCTCTGCTCCACACCCGCCTCTGAAGCTCCCTGCACCAGATGCTGCCGGGTCAGTGACGCGTCAGCGATGGGTCAGCGACGGGTCAGCTGGCCTTTCGGGGCGCACTCTGCGTTTGCAGGGAGCCTCAAGGCACAGCGGCCTGCTCTGCACACTAGTCCCCTGCCCTCCGAGGGGACAGACAAAGGGAATGCAGCAATGCAGCGGGTTCAGACCCAGCCCACCTCCTACCCCTGGAGACCCCTGCCCAGCTGTGCCCGGAGAAGGCTCTCTGCCACTGAAGGTCCCAGTCGGAGTCATCAGCGTTGGTGGAAGGACAGGGACAGTGTTTATGGAATCTGATCCCTCCTATTTTTAATGCCTTCCAGAAAACACCTTAGTCTTCCATTTTCCAGGCAAAGCTGGGCCAGCTCCACCAGTCTGGTCTTTGAGGGTGTCCAGAGGGGAAGCCCCAGGCCCCAGGGTCTCTCTGCCTGATTCCAGACTTGGAATGAGTCCGGGTCTGACCCGGAGCCCTCCCACTGCTCTCCTAGGCCAGTTCCTCTCTGCCCGTGTGAGCTGGTAGACGGCGGCCCCGCCTTCCAGGAAGATGGGCTCTGTGCTCCTCCACGTTCCTCTGTGCAGGGCTCGCAGGCACAGGCCCTGCAGAAGCGCAGCCTCGCGGGGCTGCAGAGTGCGGCACTGATTGTTGGGCGCCCAGGCACTAGGGGGAAGACAGCTTAGGTGATGCAGGAGTATCTGTGCCCATTCACTAAGAGATATCTGCTCTGGCAAGTTATAAAATGCCATTTCCACCAAGGCTGTAGCATTACTTACAGGAACCACAATGAAACCAGACAACCTTTCAATCAAGCTGCCTGTTGTTCCCGCTTCAAGGCTGGAGAAATAAATACTGAGCAAATAAAGTTAGTCGGCATCTGAGCATTTTAATGAATAAAGAGCAGCAGGAGGACGTGGGGAGCGAGGATCTGTGCACCTTGCCGTGGGCCCAGTGGATGAGGCCCGTGTGACAGCTCCAGGGTGTGTCCCTCCTGTCTCCTACCCTCACCTCCCACAGCCCCGCCTCAGACCCCTCTTCTTGGTGGAGCTTCCTCAAGCTTCCTTCCCACTCTGTTCCTGTCTCCCATAGTGCCCGGCAGAGACGCCTGTCGATGTCTTGACAGGACCAGGGGGCCCAGCGACCTGCCCCATGGCTTCAGCAGATTGTGTCCAGTTTCTGAGGGAGTCACATACTCAGCAGACTGGAAGGAGCCTTGGAGTCAGCTTATTGCTCTCAGGAAGGCTAAACCTCAGATGAGGTGAGATGTGAGGGAGAAAGTGATGTTAAGGCCTTGAGAAGAAACTGTTAAAGTTGCTTTTGTAGCAAGACTAGGAAGGCGCAGATTCTCTAATGGGCACAGATGGCATGATGTTCATGGGAGCTCGAGAGCAGGCAGCAGAGCCACGCTCTGTTTGAAAGAGGGGTGGCTGGATGGGGAGGGGAGGGCCTGGTCTGTGAGACGCGAGCCCCAGGGGGCACAGAGGTCTGAGGAGGTCACCTGGTGTGCGCTGAGAGGAGAGGCCACAGAGGGGATGCCAAGGCGCCGGGGGCTGCACAGAACTGGAGGTGAGGCTGCAAGGGAAGAAAGGCAAATGTTGTTTTGCCTCTTCAGGGAAAGTCAGGGGATGCTGCACTCGCCCCACAGACGAGTTCAACACCAGCCCTGGGAGGCTTCTAGCGCAGAGTAGGATGGACGGCTGTGGCCTCAAAGGGAGGTGAGGGGTGATCATTGAGGGTCAGGATGGGATCACTGTTCATTCCAGACGAACTGCTTTTTCTTCTGTTAAACACTGGTGAGTCAGAAGACTGTTTGGACCATAGAATGGCATTTGTCATAATCTTCCGTGGCGTTCCTGTGGACACACCAGACTTGTGACCTTTGTGATATCCAATGAGGAACATCTGTAACAGGCCAAAGACCGAGGGGGAGTGACTGCCTAATGGACAGAGAAGGGGGAGACAAAGTGAAGTTCAAAGTGTTTTCTGGAGCCCTGGAGAAGGGAGCTGGACTCCACCGCCTGCCTTCCCTTCCAGCCCCACTTTGGGCTTCCTTCTTTCAGCCTGTCTGACTCCGTCTCAGCACTTCGTCCTGCTAATTCAGGGGCCGGAGGGCGTGTGCACTCTTTATACTGTTCCGCCCTAATTAGAAGTTCCTGACAGCGTGTTTGGGGCCCTGTCAGGTTCTGTGGCTCGCCCTGCACCAATGAGTAAAGAGGGAAATTGCTATGTGATCCATACCTGGATGCCTGGTGTCACTATGAGCAACGGGTGCTGGCGGCAGGCGCTCACCAGCCACTCCTATTCTGGGCGTGCCCGTGCTGACTCGGCAACAGCGGGGGTTGGCCAGGGACTCTGTCCCTCCTGAGTGCACCTGGGGCTCCAGTGCCTGGGCGGGGAGGGACTTGACTGAGCCTGGGAAGGACTGGGGGGTAGACCACTGGGTGTTTACATCTGGTTTCAAGTCTGTTCTGCCTTGGAAACCCCACGTACATTCAGGGCCAGAATACCACAGTGCACAATCAGCTCTTTTTTTTGGTAGCGCATTTCAGGGACAGACAGGCATGGTAGAAGGCAAGGTTGGAGCTCATACTTTCTTGGTGGCAGGGAATGAATGATACAGCTGGTGCCTAAACCCCTGGACCCTCTTCCCACTGAGTGCCTGCTTCCAAGAATGCCTTGAGAGTTATGCAGCTAAGACACAAGTTTATGGAACTAAACCACCTGGGTTCACGTCTCTGCTCTACCTTCAATAAGCTACAGGGCCTGGCCCTCCAGATTTGATCATCTACAAACTGGAAATAATGTAGAGCTTTAAGGATTAAATAAAGCCTTTAGTACATGGTTCCTATTAGTACTCTACATGTCAGCTAGTGTACGTGTGTGTGTGTGTGTATTTTTTTACAAGATTCTACATAAGGCCATATAGCCAAGTGGTTTAAACTCCAACTCCTCTGCACATTAACTTTGTGATCTTGGGCAAGAAATCTAACCGTAACCCTGAATTTTTTATTTCTAAAAATGAACATAATAACAGTATCCATCTCCTAGGGTTATTATGAGGATTAAGTGAGATTATGTATGTAAACCACTTACCACACTATCTAGAATAAGAGTTGGTAAACTGTAGCCCATGGGCCAAATCAAGCCCAACACCTGCTTTGTGAATAAACTTACATTTGAACACTGCCATGCTCCTTCCTGTAAGCATTGTCTATGTTCCTTTTGGGCTACATGAGCAGAGTTGAATCTAACCCACAGAGCTGAACACATTTATTATCTGGTCTTTAATAGAAAAAGTGTGACGATTCCTTGCCTAGGACATAGCATGTGCTCATTAAATGCTAGTTGTTATTATCAAGCAATCATAATCCCCACAGTGCTTCACAAAAAAGATTGGAGCCAAGCTTGCAAAACAGGTGGCTTCTAAGAGAAAGTTTTTTTAAAGTTCTTATATGGTATGGGAAATTTTTTGAATGTTTGAATGTTCATCTTCTTTGTGCTTATTTTTAGAAAGGAAAACTGGGAGCAGTATTTGGCATGGCCATATACCTTCCCTCTGAGCCACATACGTTCTGTTTTAAGGGATATCGGTAATTTGGGAGCCACTGGATTAATCCATTAACCCCACTGACGAATTCTGTCAATGAGGAGAATTTCATTCCCCACTGCCGCCCCTTACCCAAAGACAGCCCTTTGCTGGATTTCAAACATCCAAAGTTGCCTGAATTTCTGGACGAGGGCCACTGCAGCTGTGCTTACAACTGAGCTTTGTGGTCCTCACCAGACACATCCTCCCCATGTAGGGTATGAAGGGTCCTCAGAGCCACCTCCGGGTCATTCAGGCCAAGAGAACGCTGCCCATCCATAGCAGCTCAACAGACAGCCCTGCCATCTCCAGGCCACGCTGGTGGGGCAGGGGAGGGGGTGGGCGGGGGGTGGCATGTTGGGAGAGGCTGGAGCAGGCATCTGTGAGGCCCCACTGACCTCACATACAGCCAGGCTATTATCACTCACATTTTAGGCTTTGTTCTGGACACTGCCAGGGACGTACAGACATTAAAATATTAATGTCTGGCATGTGGCAAACATTTAAAATGTGCTGAGACATGAGAGCTGTTGAGCTGGGCCTTACTGACACACCACCTCACCTGGGGATTGTTTGCTGTGTAAATGCCGAGGATTCCTCCCTAAAGCTGGGAGGGACACAGGCACTTCTCTCCTTGCCTCTCATTTCCTCCTGTGGCAGGGTTTTCCCCGACCCCCGCAGTGCCTCCCCAGGAAGATCTCTGAGAACAAGCCAAACAAGTGTGTTTTAGTACTAGTTGCCAGGAGGCATTTGAAAGGGCTGCTTTCAGGCTATTGTCAAAAACAGATACGGGGTGGGGGACTGGGGAGAGCATGCCCTGAGACCAGCTCTGGGCTTGGGGCGGGGAGGTGCTGTGGACACAGCCATTGCCCACCAGCCAGAAGCTTATAGTTCACAAAGGGGTTGATACTGTCTGCCAATGCCCAGCACACACATAGAGCAGGGAAGGCAAGATGCCCAGATGGGCCCAGATAGTGTCACCAGATCACCCCCTCCCCCGCCTATAGCAGCCATCGCTGGTTGAATAGGACCGTCTTTTCTCTAAGCTCCCAGGCAGCTTCACACGTCTTAGCCATGCAGGAAGCCACCTCCAGTCAGTTGGCACTGGCCTGAAACTAACCCAGTTTGTTGTCCTCGGTGGAGGAAATGATGAGTGATACCAGGCACATTCTGATGAAGAGCTGAGGGAGACAGCCCTTCCGGGTGGAGGTGGGCGGGGTGGAATGTGCGCATGGGAAAGAACCGTGCAGGCGGAGCTGCAGTGTGGGCAAAGACGGGAAGGCGGGGACGGCAAGGGCAAGTGCAGGAGCAGCAGGCAGCCTGGGCGTCTCCCGCCCTCCAGGAAGCCAGGCTAGCCAGATCAGCCATCCCAGTAATGGGTTCAAGGCTGGCTCTCACCTCCAGCTCCCCCCAGGAGCATTTTTTGAGTGGATAGAAACCTCAGGGTTCCTTTCCTTGCTCTAGGAGTGAACCTCCATCCCTGCCAGAAACCTGGTCTCAGGCATGTCTCTAATGGGGGTATGGGCATCTGCAAGCATCTAGCCATGAGTTGGCAGACTTACTCGATAATGGGTCGGAGTAAGTATTTCAGACCTGGGGAGCCATTAGGTCTCTCACAACCCTGTACAGCAAAAGCAGCTGTAGATAACACGCGAACAAGTGGCTCCTCATGGCTGTGTTCCAAAAACCTCTTCTATGGACACCGAAATCTGAATTTCATGTAATCTTGATGTGTCATAAAATATTCTTCTTCTTTAGATTCCTAGGCGTTTCAACCATGTAAAAGTCATTCTTAGCTCTCAGGTTGCACAAACTAGACAGTGGGTCAAGCTTGGACTCCTGATCGAGTCAGGTCAGCATGTCTCAAACTTGGGGGGCACTTCTGACTTCACCCCTGCTGGGCTGTTCTGCCCACTCTTGCTCGGCAAGCTCACCTGGTTTTACAGAGCTTGTGGCCCTAATGCGGTCACAGTCCATCTCAGAGAGATGGGGGAGGGGGAGGGTAAAGTCGGCCAGGTCAAGCTTTTAAAAGGCAAAAGCCAAAACTGAATTTGAAGGCAGCTCTCCAAGCTGCCTCTGCTCTTTCCTGAGACTGCAGTGTTCAGAAAGGGTCACAGATGAGGAGATCGAGGCCCAGAGAGGGGAAGTGATTTGCTCCATGTTGCTCAGTGGGGAATAGCACAGTTGGGATGAGGACCCCTATCCTCCAGACCTCGATGCCTTCCACTCTACAGGAGATCAAAGGCCCTCCCAGTTAAGGGTCAGGAAGTGCCCGCCCCTGGCCTTTGCTGCTGTCGCTGCTCATGCCCACTGCTGCTGCGTCTCTCCTCTGGAGAAGGACACAACCAACAGTCCCACTACTGGGAGGAAAGGGAGAATAAAACATGATAAATTGCTGCTAATGCTGCTGGGTGACTGAGATAAAGGCTTGATTGTTTAGCAGCATAAATCAACACCAGAGCTGGATGGGAAATAAAGCAATAATTTAAATCTATTTTCAGGGTCCTGTGGGCTGAGTGACTGACCAGGAATTGATATCCAAGGATGTAAGAGCAGATGGGGGAAGGTTATACATGGTTAAACCACACTAAGTGGATGTCTCTGTACTCCCTCAGGTTAGTCACCAGCCCAGTGGGTGGACTCCAGACAGGACCATAACTCCTGCCCCTCCTCTGTAAGGAGAACCCAATAATCTACCTACCTGCTCATCCTCACAGCTGGTCCACCCATAGGCAGCCTGCGCCCCTCCTCCCAACATCCCAGCCCCATCCTCATCACACTTCATGGAGGAACTGTTTACTTGTCAGGCTTCGTGCTGGGCAGAAAGGATTCAAAGATGCACAAGGTAAAATTAGTGTCACCAGATCATAAGTTCAATGTGGTCGAAGACTCTGACTCTCTAGCTGACCACCATGTCCCTAGTGTCTAGGACAGTGCCTGGTACTGACACCTAGTAAGTGCTCCATATAGTTTTGCTGATAAGAGAATGACCAAGCCAAAACAAAAGTCACAGTGAAGTACATTAACTGCTCTACAGGGACTGGACCATGGCAGGGGGTCAAGGAGAGCAGAGAAGAGGGGAGGATGAGCTTATTTTTGAGAGATCTCATCGGGGTTAGGGAAGCCGAAGAGGAGGCGAGGCCTGAGCTGAGTCTGGATATGGGGGTAGAGTTGATCAAGGGGACAAGGAGGGGAGAAGACGTTCCAGGTGGAGGGAACAGCCCCTGCAAAGGCCTGGCCAGTAGTGTTGTTACTGCAAACACCAGAGAGCATTGTGCTCCTGAAGAAAGGTGATTCACGTGGGCAGGTTTGGGTTTCCCATCTCAATTCAAATTTTTCTGCTCTGCTCTCCCTTCTTCCTGGTGTTGTCCTTTAGTTTGCGATAATCACGTGCAGGGCATGGTGTAACAGACACTTGGCCTGGCTAGGGGCCCTGGTTCTAGAGCTACCTGTGTCACTGTGTGGCCCCATGGCCTCGGGCAAGTCCCTTTGAACCCTTCTTTTCCTTTCTTTCCTCCTACGGAAAATGGCGAGATGTAAAGAGTTCCAACAGATGGCCTTCCGGGCTCCACTGGTGCCGTGAACCAGCACCAGGCAGGCGCCACCGGCTGCAGCTGCGATGCTCTTTCAGGCCCTGACGAGGGTTGGACACTTCGTGGACTTTCGTAAATGCTTGGTGAGGGGTGACTCTAGGGGAGATTTTCCTGTCTTTCAGGAAAAGGACAGAGGTGACATTCCTCAGGAAATCCTGGGGCTTATTCAAACTGTAACAATAATCAGAGCAAGATAAATACAAGTTGCAGAGTGTGACGTGCACCAGGTAGTAGTCTGAGCACCTTGGATGCATTGACTGGGTTAATCCCAACAACAGCCCCAGGGTAGGTGCCGATATCCCCATTTCCCCCTGTGAAAAATGGGAACCCAAAGAGATAGACTAACTTGCCCAGCGCTATCAGTTGGGCTAGTAAGTGATAAAGCCAGGATCTGGCCCCGAGAGGCTGAGCTGCTAACCACGATGCTGTGGCCATGGTGCTAACCTGCTCGGTGCTGCTCCATGGGCTACAGCAGAGCCAGGTGCAAAGCTCAGCGGCCTGGGAGGTGGTTCCGGGACTTTCCCCAGCAGCAGTCTGGGGTGTGGGTTAATTCCACCTCCACCTCCGCACAGCCATGGGCTGTGGGTCCTACAAAGTGTCGAGATGGATGGCCTCCACAGAACCTGTCAAGGCCCAACAAAGGGATACATCTGAACCCGTAATGGAGGTCATCGATTTTTATATTCGTTATGTTTGCTTTGTTTGGTATAATTAATGGATCTATTAAGTTTAATCAAACTCTGACCTCTTTTATAACTATTGTAAATCAGCTCAAACAGCTCTGGGAGGGGAGTTGGTATCATTTTGCTGGCCTCCCTGGGGAGAGAGTGGCTATTCCAAAGAGTGAAGCCTCAGATGTGAGGTACAGGGCAGGGGTGGGAGAAGGCCAGCATGGGTCCCGAGGGGGCTGACTGCTTAGGGACAGGATTGGAAGCTCTGGGGCACTGGAAACGGAGAGCAAGAGGCCATGGGAAACCGAGTCAGGGAGCCTTGTCATGTTTTCCTCACTCACTGACAATTATCCGCGTTTCTGGGAACACTGGTGCTTGGGGATGGGGGTTTGCTGCAGTAAAGGGAGTCAGAGGGAGAAAACAACAGACCCTCACAGCCTTAGTCCCTTCACCCTGAAAAATGTCTTCCTGGGGCATGAGCACACCCCACGGAGCCCCAGAAATGGGGCTGGGCACAGCGGGGTGAGGGGAGGCAGTGGAGGCCCCCCGTCCCTTTCCGGCCCTTGCTCTCTCTGGTTTGGTGAGCAGAGTGACTGAGTGTTTCTGAGCAGGGCCACAGACCCACGCACTCTCAGCTATAAGGAGGAGTGGGTCCCCAGGGTACCAGCGAGGAGGGTGCCGTCGGCCTGTGTGCGCCTTAGTAATAATAAAAGAGAAACTAACAAAATACCATTCCCATTATTAAAATGCAGAAGCAGATAAAGAGCAGCTCCTCTGTAATTACCAAAAATTCTTATTTCCATAAGAAATCAGCACTTCATAAATGTTCCAACCTGAGCCTTTCTCTCCAGGGAAACGGATTTCTATGAATATAGAAATTTGGTAATTGCCCCCGAAACACTGCTTTCCTGTGCTAATGTGCTTATGGCGCCACACGGAGAGTTTCCTCCCCGCCACTGGGTCAGCGAGCACCCACCCCGCCCCCACCACCCACCCACGCTAAACTCGAACCCTCGGGGCTTGGGTTTCGGAAGGAGTGATTTCTTCTGCGGGAGGAAAAGGCAGCGGGAGAGGGCCTGCCAGTCAGGAGCCCTGCTCTGCATTTTCCCGGTTGCATTTGTATTCTTCCTTACTACGGGGTGCATTTGTATTTCAGTGCAACGCACTTAAATAAAAATAAATGCACCATTAGATGAAAAATGTGCAGCATTACATAACTCATCATGCCATGGTAGATTTTAAATCTCTAAAAGCACATGCATTAAAGCAATTGTCTGAACTAATACAGCAAGAAGTCCACAAAGGCACTGCAACATTTGATGATACGTGCCATCTTCAGTGAGCATAATGATGTTAACAAATGTAATGGGAGTAATGAGTGGAGATTCAAAAAGCTGCTTTTGTTTAATTTTTTTGTGATGCAAATTTAGATTGGGAATAAAAGAGGGGGGATAGGGGAAAAAACCCTCTTATTTGAAATGAATCTTAATCCTAGCTGATGATAGGCCAGTGGTAAGCCCAAGTGGCTTCATTATGGAATTAAACAATCCAAAGACACAATTATTAAGTGATGGGAGGAAATTGAAAAGAGAGAGAGAGCGCTGCAGAATTTAATCTTCATTTTTGAGCTTGGGGTTGCAGATGTTTCAGTCAAGCAGCTCAGGTATGCCATGGGTGTTGCACCTGAAGTGATCTGTGTCAGGGACTGGAGACCTGTCCTTGGAGGGCAGAGGCAGCGAGGACTTCTAGACCTGGTTTTAGGAGCAGCTGGTGCCCTGAGAAAGGGGTGGCCAGAAAGGGAAGCGCCCTGGACCTCCGCCCAGGCCAGGTGGCTGTGGGGAGCTCGGAGTCGTTTAACAAGCCCGGCCACTGGTTCTGTGCAGGGGCTTCGGTAGGCTGTCTGCCCCTCCGGGTTTCTCTTCTGTAAGGTGGAAGCCGTGAGTTCTCAGAGCCAGTTCATTTTGAGGGTGGTGGTCTTCACAGCTTAAATTTCTCAAAAGAAAGAGGGTGGCACCGCTGAACAGCCATAACTTCTCCCAACCTCAGTTTTCCTTGGCCTTGGCTGGCTGGGCTCAGCCTCCCTCGGGGAGCAGAAATCATAACCATGACTGGGAGCACCAAAGGAAAAGCCTGCTCAGGAATGCCGTCCTGGAAGGCACCTCCAACATCACTCAGCAGCGCACTCAGTTTTCTCGGTTCTCTCTGAAGACCATAGGAGCAGCGAAACTAGAGCCACCTAGCACCTGCCCATCTTGGGTGGATGGAGAACAGCCCTCACTGGGTATAGCTGTGTGACCTTGAAGTGACCCAACTCCATTATGCCATGTGGCTTAGAGCTCAGTAAGTTCTCTCTTTTAGGTGTGTTTCATTTCCCTGACTTGACTGTCAGCTTGCAAAGGGCAGGGACACTACTGTATCTGTGGTCCTGTCCCCAGGGGCCCAGCCAGATGCTGGGCTTGGCAGAGACTGCCTAACAGTTACCCTGTGCAGGGGCCTTCGTGTGTGGCATTTTCCTGAGAGCTTTACATAGCACATTTCATTTGATACTAATAACAGCCTACCAGCTGGGCACTGTAATCACCCCCACTTCAGAGGGGGAAACCGAGGCAGGTTAGATCACATGGTCACACAACTGTAAGTGGCTGAGCGGGACTCAAAACCAAGAGTCTGCTTCCCGGGCTCTAGTATGTAACAGTCCTGTTGGGTACATCTGGGGGCTGCTAAAGTGGGTGGGGGAGCCCTTCCCCAGGGCGTGTCACATCTCACTGCCCACCACCAGGGAGCCGTGCAGGAAGGACGGTCCGGCCTGAGGAAGTCTGCCTGCTGCTGCTTAAGGGAAGCTGGGGTGTTTTGTCTTGGCGGGGAGTCGGGGGGTTAAAATTATTTGTAGGAAGAGTATCATAAAATGATATGATTTTGAGAAGTTGCACAGAAGTGAGGAATATGACTTACAGTTACTAGAGTTCCAGTTTACAGCTCTACTTAATCTGAAATTGCAACATAGAAGTTTATGATTAGCAGGGCCGTCT
>PVKM010025001.1:0-20189 GCA_004027735.1 Carollia perspicillata
TGTAAACTTGGTGAGGGCCAGGACTTTGTCTTGCTTATTATTCAGGAGCCCAGAGCAACAGTGCTGCTACATGGTAGAGCTCAATGCATAGCTGCATAATGAATCAATTAGTAAATGAATGAATCGGAATAGTTGAGACTTGGGCTCTGGGCTAACAGGAGGATAAAGGGAATCTGCTACTTTGTGTCCATTAATTACACTGGGCAGTGGTCCAACACATGTGGGTGTAATCATTGAATTAAGTTAGAGGCTATTCGCATAAACTTGTATCTCATGACACAATATTTTAAAGCATATTAATTACTGCTCATGGGGATATCTTTCCTGGGTTTTTTTTATTTTTCGATGAATATATGCCTTTGAAAAGAATATATGCCTTTGAAAAGAATGAAAAATTTAAAATTTCATGGTAGGATTCAATTTATGAAAAGTAACTATTTTGCATTCACATCTTTGAATCATTAAAAGCTTGCTGGCAACACAAATGGAGATTTTTTTTAAAAGTTAATGCCAAGGGAAAGATATATCTGGTGATTATCTCATCTGTTTATATAAAATATTGAGATGTAGAGGGGTTGAAATTCAAAGAGTTTAGTAATTCCCTTACTCTAGAATCCAAAATTGTATCCAAATGACTGTTAACGCCAATAAACGGTTCCATGTGCCCTGTAGCGAACTTCTGAGTGAGTGCCCTTTAATCTCGCCTTGGCAAAATCGGTCAGAGTCATAAATCATTCAACCCCATGGCATTGCCAGAGGTAGTCAAAAGGCACCACTACTCTGTGGTTTAGCTCTTCCATTGATCTGGCTGGAAAGCATGGTTTTCTTTCTTTGCTTGCTTGCTTTTAAAGACCCATGTCAGCGCAATGGAAGTACTATTTCAAAGATGTGTAGAGTTTTCAATGTTCAGGGCACGATGAGTGAGACCTCATTGTTGTTGTTTCCAAAGGAAAACCACGGAGACAAACACAATCAGGTGTATACAAGGGGGTGTTATTCTTCACTGGCTCTAAATCCACTCATAATAGGCTTCGTATTCCCTGAGAGCAGAAGGCCAGCCACTCAGGCGGAATCATATGAGTGTTTTCTAATTGCAGGCTGGAAAGTCATTCTTAAGATATACATTTAGAAAAAGGGATGTGATGTCTGTTGACAGTGTTCTGAAGGCTTGCTAATTTATGGGGTGTTGGAGCATTCTGCACAAATCAAACATAGTAACCCAGCCTAGTAATTGGCTATGATATAGAAGAAATACAGTCCATGGCACAGTGAAAAAGAAGAAAGTACTTTCAAAGTCACGGCATATTCTTTTGTACCTTCCTTTGTTCCTTTCATGTTTGGTTTACCAGAAGGTCCTACAGTCATGTAACCGAGGCCTAGAAAAGGAATGCAAAACTCAGACACAAAATGCTAATTCCAACTGGAGCTGGAATTATTCTTTCAATCCATAGGGGGTTTTGTGAAACAATCGCTGGTATCATATGCAATATCAAGGAAGATTAAAGTTATTCAGGGCAAATTTGGGATACAGAGTACAATTTCATCTGTACACAAAATAGCATAGGGGTCAAGGGCAGAGAGTGTGAACCCCTTCCTGGGGGTGACTTCCTGGGGGTGACTGCCAACCTTGCGCCTTCAAAACTGTGTGGCCTTCAGGAATTAATTTAGCCTCTCTCTGCCTCAATTTTCTCTGCTGGATATAAGAATAGCAATAGCAGCTACCTCATCAAATTTTTGTGGAAATGAAATGGTTTAATATATGTAGGTGCTTAGAACAGTGCCTGCCTTATAGTAAACACTGTACAAATGTTTATTACTACTATAGTGCATCAATAACAGGGACATTTTCTACCCAAAGCATGCTCACAGCCAATCCAGGGACAGCCAGAATAATAACAACAACACAACAATGTGTGACCCGTATTGCAATCACCAGATTTCATCATTCTGCCTCATCTGGGTTAGATGATGCATCAGTCACTCCCTTTACCCATTGATAGATGTTTCCCGAGTGTTTCCACCGTCAGGCCCTGTAGCAGGATAAAAAGATGAGTCAGACACAGAGCCCGGCTGCAAGTGCTCCCGGGCTCATCAAGGAGACCCATGCAGACAGGCAGTTGAGAGGTGGTGTGCTAAATGTTACAGTAGAATTATACCTTGGCCGGATTTTCCTTCTCTCCTGCATAGACCCTTGCTTAGCTCAAGTGTGACATTTGTAAGGTTTTTGGTAACAAGAGCTATTTTGGGAAGTTCTTAATGGATGAAATAAGTACATATGATTATTGAGATGATGGGTATTTCTAACAAGCATTTATGACACTAGTCCAGAAATAACTATTCCAACCATCTCACGTTGCAAAGAATCCTTATTTTTGAAATAATAAAGCTTCCATCCAGAAAGAAATTAGAATCATACCCAAGGTAGAGTGGCGGGAGAAGGACGGAGTTATGGGAGGGGAAGTGTGGCTTCACTTTTGTGGGCTAAGGCGGCTTTCTGTAGGTGACCGGGGGAGAGAGACAGGCATGCGAGGAAAGGCACCAGATTGTAGAAAGAGCCATTAAGGCAGATTCAGGGAGCCACGCATGGCTCCATGTGGATGGAATGCAGGATGGACCAGCACTATCAAGATCAACATCTTCTCAGGTGTCTTGGAGGTTGGTTCTTGCATGAATTCACCCCTTGCTGGCTTCTTGATTTTTTTTTTCTCAGTTTTACAGAAGCTGAGCATTTAATCTCCTTGGGTGATTTGATATTTGCTTATCAGGTTTGATGTCACAACCTGATATTTGCTGGTTGTCAGTGTAGCCAATGTTTTACCTCTATGAATATAATTACTAACAGGATTCCTTCTAAAGGGGAAAACAACAAGCACCTCTTACCCCTGCCCTGGTGTATTCCATCCAAAAGGGAGGTGTCCTTGGCATCACCCCAGCCATTAATCCCAACCTCCTGGTGCAATTCCTTCTGATACGGTGCTACCTAAGGACAATTCTAAAAAAATTCTAAGCCTCTTTCTTCTATCCTCACTTAACACTAAAGCAGTTGTGACTGTCAAGGATTTGACATGAACCAATGACCCCCAACCCAAGTCACCTTATTGGAGGTAGATCTGGCCCCACCTTCCTGCACAAAGTTTGGAGATGCACATTTTTAGAACTCCAGTCTTAACTGGAGCATGAATGGTAAAAGAGTTTGAGAGTCCTGCCCAAGACTTTGGCCTCAGAATAAGAGATGGGGTGGCTGGGGGTTCAGTCTTGAGGATCAGAATCAGGTTCAGTTCTTATCTCATCCTCCTATTAACTGAGTGATTTGGAGTTAAACACTTTGAGAATCTGTGTCTGATGGGTGAACTGGTCTTAATACTCTGTATCTCACCATATTGTTGTAAGGACTGAAGAGGCCACATATAAATATACACCTCTCGGCACAGTGCCTTGCACAAAATTAATGTTCAATAAAAGGACACCACGACAAAGTCAGAGGAGATTTGACCTCCAGCGAATGCCCTTCCTCTTCAAATGCCCTGAGCTGCTATTTTAACTCAGAGCTACTCTTGATCTCTGATCAAGGCAGCCTTTCGACTCTTTGATGTCTTGGGGGTGGCAGGGAGTTTTTCTTATTTCCTTTAGAAATATGGTCCCTTCTATAGCCAGCAGCAGTTGTATAGGTGATTTATCTGGGTAACAACTCCCTGAAGCCTGTGCTCCATTCAAGCAGTCAGAACCCCCAGTGTGGTGCGTTGTGTGGTGCGTTGTGTGGTGCGCTGTGTGGTGCGCCACAGGAAACAGAATCAGGTGTTCTGATGTTCTCAGGCAAAGGTCCTGTCTGCATCCTTCCATCCATCCAGGAAACCCTTCACTTCAGCAGGCTTTCAAACAGGCTGATCTCACATCGTGCTCACGTGCACTTGAGGTGCCTACACATGAAGTAATCTCCCAGAAATATTCTTCACCTCATAGAGCTTATGCTGTCTGAAGGAAGCACAGAATGTGGGCTCCTAGGCAAGACTTCCAGTTTGTCCCTGAATGTTCAGAGCACTTAAAATCTCTCTGCTTCTTCTGTCTGTGGTCTACGTGAAAATTTCACAGGGAAAACCAACAAATCAAACACATAATTTTATCTTTCCCGGGAACCATTCCTGGATAGGTGGTTGTATGAATCAATGAAAAGGTGGGTGAATGGATGTCTTCCAGGTACTATGCATGGGTTCCGGAGATACAAAGTCAATGGGATATGCCTTTGCCTTTAAGGAGCGTACAGATTATACTCTAGTGGATGAGAGAGGGAGTGAGCAGTCACATACAGAGGAGAGGAATCTTTGGGACAGTTGAGAGATCCAGCCCAGCTAGGGGGGTTCTGGGATTCTTCTTGAGACAGTGATGCCAAAAGTAAGATTTTCAGTAGAGGGAGAGTCTCCTTCTTCCCTAGATGGAAAAGTGGACCTAAGCAAAGGGAGCAGCTTGCACAAGGGGGGGATGTGTAAGGCACGAGAAGTGTTTGGGACTCAGGTGTTTGATGCGCAACGAATGATTGCAGTAGCCACAGATGACTGCAGAGGCAGGCAATGCCAACAGTTTGAGGGATTTTGCATATTAAGAAAGTACTAAAACTTTATTCTGAAAGCTCTTCAGAATTCAGAATTTCAGGCGACGTGACAGCAGCAGCCTGCCATTTTAAATCAAAAGCAGAAAGGCATGGAAAATGAGTTAGAGAGAAGCCAGGCCACAGCAAGGGAAGCCAGCAATTCAGGAGAACACAAGGAGGGCCAGAAGGCAGTGGGACTGGAAGAGAGATGGATATGGAGAGGGGATACAGTCTGTATGCATTGTAGCTAAAAGCTGATTTGTTTTGAAAGATGAGCGGTGAGAGGGAAGGGTCTGGATGATTCTTGGGTTTCAGGCCTGTGTTTCAGGGGGAGTAAAAGTGGCACCATTTCTTAATGAAAAAAACCTGAGACGAAGCATGACTTACGGTCAATATTGATGATCTTTGGTAATCACTTCCTGTGGGAGAGCCACTAGGCATTTTAGCGTGTGGGTCTGCTCTGGACTGCAGATCTGTCTGTCTAGGAGTCATTGTGTGGAAGCGGTTTGTGGATCTGTGGGGCTGCCACTCAGCAAGAGAGGGAGAAGTGAGAAAATAAGGTCAGAGGATGGGTCCCTGGGGCACGTGGAGCTTTAAGAGGAAAACAGAAGAAGAAGCGTCTTCAGAGTTTCCTGAGAAGAGACGAGAGAGGGACCAGGGAGACCATGGTAACTGGATGGTACAGAGTTAGTGGAAAAATCCCCCAAAATACATGGTTAAGCTCAAATAAGGTCAGAGCAACAAAGTCAACTGGGTGGAACATGCAGGTCGTGGGAGTCCCGTGCAGGGGTGGACGTAGACGGAGCACACAGATTGTGAGCTATGGAGAGAGATGAAATTCAGATTTTTTTTAAGACAAAGAAGAAAGGGGAAAAGATGAAAGGCTGTGGAAATATCGCATTATCTTTCTTAGTAACCAATTCGTCGTTCAACGGTCTTTCATATTGGGAAATGTTTTGTGCACCACTTATTGCAGTTCCAATTTTTTTGACGATGAAAGATTAATGTCAAAATTTTTTTCTTCTGAACACAATATGCTAAGTACCATGCTTATTACACAGATTTGGTTTATTTTAAAGTTATAGTAACCATGGTAAAAAAAATTATAAAAATGATTTCAACTCACTGATACTGGGATTACTTACAAGTATTTATAAACAGTCTAACCAAAAGACATTTTTGTTGCCATGTGTTTTGATAACCCAAGGGAAAACTCTAATCCCAAATGTCAATAACATAAGAAGGCATTTAGGCTGTCTCTGAACTGGGATTTTTAAATGTTCATCTTTAAAACTATTCCAATAAAACATTCTTCTAGAATGCTGGAGAGACTTCTATGGTAGCAAATAGATTTTCCATATAGATGTGTGGTGTGTTTATCCATCTTTTTAAGTTTTGTTATATTCTTCAATAAGATCTTAAAGCTTTCTTTATGTAGGTCTTTTATCTTTTTGTTAAGTTTATCTAAGAATTTTACAGTATTTTTCCGACTAGCAAATGAAAATTCATTTAGATTTCAAACGTATTGCTAGAAAAGAAAAAACTCTTTCAGAATATTGTACTACCCAAATATATCGCGTTATTGTAAATTATTTTCAGTGAAGTTTATTGATCTTTCTATTGTGCAAATAATATAACAAGGGGGAACACAGAAAGAAAACAGAATTATTTTCTGGAGGTTAGGGCCCTTGTGGTTCAGGCTTCCCCTACTAGGTGTTAGTTCTAGGAACCCATCTGTATCAGTGTACCAGCTGGTGTTGTTGTGAGAGGCTGCCTTTGGCTTCAGTGAATGTTTTTTTAAGAGTCTTTCAACATGTTTGCCCATTTAATGATGGGCAATTTACAAGTACACCTGCCCACACCACACTGGGTGTTCAGCAATTTTTGACCAAAAACAGCCTAATCCTCATATGCCACCCTCCCTATTCCCCTGGTCTCTCCCTGAGTGACTTTTTTTGTTTATTTGTTTCCCCGGATGAAAAAAGTTTTCAAAGGAAAATGTTTTGCTGATGTGGAAGAAGTGAAAAAAAAAACCAGCAGAAACACTAAAAGGTATCAAAATTGACAAGTTCAAAAACTATTTCGAGCAGTGGAAAAAAGTCTTGATAGGTGTATTGCATCAAACAAAGAGTACTTTGAAGGTGACTGGAGTTTAAACATGTAAGAATAAATGCACAACATTTTATAAATAAATTCCGGGGGGGTGGGTTGGGTTCCCCCCCTTGTATTCGCAAATAAAGATGTTTACCTTAAAACACACACACACAACATGTTTTCTACCAAAGCAAGAAACCAAGGAGAATATAGTTCAAGGCAAATGTCACCTAGAATACCCACTGTACATGTTTGACATTTTAGGAACATCTGCTCTAACAGCAAAACAGTGAGAACCTAACATCTCTTTGGAAGAGAAGACTCACACTCATTTAGGCAACATCTGGCATGAATTACTTTATTAATTTTCCTTTATTTACTAGTCTTCATTTGACAGCTGGGATCCTTTTTTCCAAAACAGGAATCAATGAAGCCATATGTCTTTTTTGCATCTGGGGTTCATTTTCCTCTTAGAAGAGACACGAATGGTTTCAAGGAAAGTTGCTTTATGTTCTGCTGTATTTGCAATTCTTGTTTTGTTTCAGGGGCCTCCAGGACCAGAAGGAAAGGCAGGGAGTCAAGGCCATTTGGGAAGCCAAGGAAATAAAGTAGGTCACATTCTTTGTACCCACCAAAGTTAAGGATTTTTCCTCAAGGGAAATGTGTCTGGTTGTATTAGCCAGAGCCCTTTCAACAGAGAGGAGAACATATCCCATTGCCCTATACCCTGGCTTGATTCTTAGAGAGCCAGTAATAAGTGAGTACATGGGTGTGGACCAGGATGAGATCAGGGGTTCCAATTCACAGAATCTCACCAGGGGCTACTCCCTATGCGAGCTACAGGACCTCAGGGAAGGGGGCCTCTTCTGGGGGCATGCCCTCCTCCCTCCCTCCTTCCTCCTTCCCTCCTACCACCCGCCCCCTCCTTTCCTTTTTTCCCTCCCTTCTTCTCTTCTCCATACATACAAACCTTTATTTCTCCCATTATTTTTTTTTTCTCCATTCATGTAAATGTTTGCTGAACACCTTTAAGACAAAGGCCCTGGACTGGCACTCAGCTAGACTAGAGAGTCAGCTCCAGGGGAGCAGAGACCTTGGTCTGTTTTTGCTCATTGATGCATCCCTAGTGCTGAGAACTATACCTGGCACACAATGAGTGCTTAGTAAATAGGTGTTTCCTGGAAGAGTTTCTGGGTTGTATAATGACCAATATGACATGGAGTCAACGCCACGGAATTTAGAATATTTTCAGGACAATCATCTATATCAGAGAATCGGGAAAGGGAACTGAAGTGGAGGTTTTAACATGGTGCTAACAGCAGTATTCCGGACTGGGGAAGGAGGCATGCTGGAGGCTACAGACTCTGGACCTTAGAAGACAAGCAGGACTTTGGCAAGCAGAGAAGGAGCATGGGAAATTTCACAGAGAAGAAATAGGGTGAGGGGAGTACCGGGCTAGAAAATCCTGCAAACGGGTACTTGGGTTGAACAATGGCTCATAAAGAATAGGAAAGTCTGTGGTGACTGACTGTATTAAGTAGCCAGTACAATGCTATTTACAATTTTTTGTTAAAGTGTATGAACACAGCCAGACTTTGGAAGATTTTTAAATAGGCAACTCAGCGCAGAAATATTTTGAAGGCTGAGGCTGGAAGCCAGGAGGCTAGTTGGTGTCTGCTCACAGTTACCGGACCAAACAATGACTGGGTGACTTAACGGGGGGTCGGGGGGTGGGGGTGGACTCTTCCAGTAGGAAACTGAATCAAGAGGGGAGATGGCTGGTTGGGGACGTGCAGGCTTCCATCGTGAGTGGTAATAGCATCGCAGAAGTCAGAACGTCATGATGAGGGAGAGCGGGCACAGGAGTGAAGAAGCCCATGTGGTTTGGGGGACAGTTGGAGATGCAGATTTCAGAGTCATTCAGCCTCTGGGGAAACGTCCGTCTGTAGGAAGGGGAAGAGAAGACACACGATGACTTACTGGAAAGGAGGGGAAGAAACCAGAAAGCATACTGGATGCTGAGAAGAAGCATTCAAGGAGGAAAGGTCAGGAGCATCAGCTGATGCTCACTTGGAGAGCCACTGCCCAGAAAGGCCTCGGGGCAGACGGTCTGCTTCCCTTCCACGGAGCTCTCTTTGGTGTCACCCCGAGCTCAGTGCTGGCGGACATGCGTCCACGTGCACTTCTCACATGCACTCTGTTGCCTTTCTACCCCTAAAATGAGTTAACCACTCCCACGCGGTTTCTTCCAAAGGCGGAACGATGCAAAGGGTGGGGGGGATGACCAGACAGTGGGACAACTTGCCCAGCACTGCCTCAGCCGGACGATTATGGTTGGCGTCAGTAGTGAGAGCCACGTCGACGGGATATACTCTTGACATGATGTGATGAGAATGGCACTCTACTGCTGTGGTCTTTATCCCCCAAACCCATAAAAATCAACGTAATTATGAGGAAAAACATCGTAGAAACCCAAACTTAAGGACATTGTACAAAATACCTGACCAGTACTCCTCAAAGCTGTCCGCATCATCAAAAACTAGGAAGAGTTAATGCACTGTCATAGTCTAGAGGAGCTTAAGTAGCCATGACATGGGATCCTGTAACAAAAATAAAAGAGGATATTTGGTAAAAACTAGGGACATCTGAACACAGTATGGACTTTTGTTAATAATGAATCAATATTCATGTATTTCGAGAAATGTGCCCTATCGACGTAACTAACATAATGGTCGATAGGAGCATATCGGAACACTAGGTACTGTCTTCACGTTTCTGTAAATGAAAAACTTTAAAAGTTTGCTTGTTTGTTTTTTAAGAAAAGGAGGTAACCTTCTTTTGTCAACCTGTGCCAACTTTCCCAACCAGCTGGAATTTCCTCAACATAGTCCCGAGGTTGGTTTAGAACCCGCAGTGGATGTTCCAGCTGTCAGAAGTCATTGCCAGGGATGGCATGCTACTTCATTGTATTGATGGGCACTTCTAGATTAATAGGTCTGTTGTCTTTGCAGCAGCCAGATGATTTCCATGGATCATCATGGAAAATAGTTCTGTTCATTTTCTTGAACAGTACAGAGCTTCCCCTTTGACTCGTGGTAAGGCCCTTCCATGGGTGCGGTTCTTGGCGCTGAGCGGCTAGGATGGCAGCTTGCACTAAACACATACATCAGACTCGTTGAAGCTTCATTAGTCAGTAGAGGAGACCTCAGCAGCCAGCAGCAGCAGCGGCGGCAGCTCCTCCGGTATTGGTTGCACAATTCTCCGTCCTGGCCACAAACCCAGTGTCACTGTGCGCTACACATGGATGCAGTTGAAAGTACTGTCTCTGTGCCATCATTTTTTAATTTTGTTTACAGAAACAACCTAACAAGAATACATTTTGATGTTCTGTGTAACAGGGAGAACCTGGAGATCCGGGAGAAAAAGGAGCCGTGGGCCTCGCTGGCCCCCGAGGCTTGCCGGTTTGTGTTTGATCATTACTTTTCGCTTTGAGATGCAAAGCACTGCCCTCGCAATCTTTTCGTTCAGTGGATATCAGGTGCGGTTCTCTGAACAGGGGGTTAAAGATATACCATCCTAATCCAGCCGTATAACTTTCTAGAAATTGAGATGTTATCCTCATTTTGGGTGAGTTCCTTGGCCAGCTTTTGCATCTTCCCAGGTATCGATCATCCTGGCCAGGAGCTCTTGAAGCCAAAGGATAAAATGGACGGAACTTGCCTTTAGCAGCCCTAGAGCCCGTCTTCCGTTCTTCCCCACCTCCACCCCACCATGAGAACCCAGTCATCCGAAACCCCGCCCACACGCCTCCCGCCCCTTCCCCCCACCCCACCCTTTACCAGCTCAGGACATCTCGCTAAGGCCTTCTACAAGGGTCCAACAGTAGCCAGTGCCCAGGTATTCAGAGGGTCTTATTTTTATCTGGCAAAGTGAGAATGGATTGGTGTTAAGGGATTAAAATACCTGTGTTATCTGGAAGACATCACACCACTACTGCCTTTTATTGAAATTACTACATGCCTGAAATTTTCTCATTTAATCCTCATAATAACGCCAAGAGTAGGTATAATTATTATTCCCACTTTATTAGATGCTACAGGTGAGACTAAGGGACCGTGCCGTATGTGTTATTGAGAGATGTCTTTAGTGCCACTGTCACTAAATGTCAGTGGGCTGCCTCAGAGAATCCTGCTCCCTAATTTCTCAATCACACCCCACAGCTGGCTGCTTTGTTTTCTTGTAAATCAGCCTGCCCCTGTCTGTAGTCTGGGCATTTGTAATTAACTGCTTTGTCTACAGGGTGATGATGGCAACCCAGGTTACGGCAGCGTTGGAAGTAAAGGAGCAAAGGTAAGACTCGGCAGCAGCAAGCTGGACGTTTCCCACTGCTTTGTTGGTTGGGGTTTTGTTTGTTTGTTTGTTTTCCACACTAAAGAGAGAAAAGAAAGTGAGCAGGGGAGTTTTGGACTTTTTAGAGAGAATTTTGGTAATTTATTTGCTGATATCCTGTGAGGAATGTGGTAGAAGAAAAAAATAATTTGGCAGTTTATGGTGCGGGCAACAGTTGAAACGTGAAAGCCAATGTCCTGGTCTTTGCAGAGCCGTGCAGCCGGGGCCTGACGTTTTCCCACCCTGTGCTCAAGTGTATTTAGGGTTACAGTCCAAAAGGTGTCCTCGCTTTATTATGTTTACTTTAGCCATTAGTGAGAGGTTCTGCAGAACCTTAGTAAATGCATTGGGCCAAGTAGTAACTCACAAACCTTTTAACTGTATCGGAAGGAGAGTTGTATATTTAAGCGTCTGGAAGTAAGCTAGAAAAGTTGATCAAAACCAGTGATTTCTATAGCTAGATATTGACAGTGACCACCTAGAAATCATAATAACATCCACAAAAACAATAAAGTTAATATCCTTCATGTAAAATGGTTGAGACCTATGTGAAAAAGAATTACTGAGATATAAAAAAGAAACTTCGATGATTAAAAAGACTTGCCAAGCTGATGTTGAAAACTCTAAAACATTATAAAGAATCAGTGTAATTCTAAATGAAATCCCACTGGGAATGATGCAAGAGGCTCTCTGGGAGAACAGACAAACAAACAAGGCTGAAAGTTCTTTGGAAAAAAAAAAACTTTGAATGAGAGATTTCCAGTGAAATGTGCTTTACAATAGAAAATAATTAAAAACAACCTTCCCGTCTCATAAAAGGGAAATATTAAGTAGCCTACAGCATTGGAATATTACCACTACTTATAGTATACGTATGTGACATGTATAATTATATGAAGATATCATTATGTAACCTATCAAGTAAAATACCAGAATGGAATCAGGAAAAAAACGTTTCTCCCAATTGTGCTCAAATACATTTAAAAAAGCTAAAAAAAAATATAACAAGCTATTTATAACGAGTAATGAGATTTCTGGGTAATGAGATTTGGGTGACTTTTCTTCTTTCTATTCTTTTGTATTTTATATATGTCTGAGGACATACTCTGCTTAATAATCAGAAAGTAAACTTTATTTTGAGTGAAATATGTTTTCATCAAATGGGGCTTATCGTACTTCTTCAGCTATAGTCTGTGGCCAAAGTAAAGTAAGCAGAGAACTGGAAAATGACAGATCACGTTGAGACTCCAGGCCTCCCAAATGTCCCCACTGAAATTCGTCTGAAGAGGACCGTTTCAGAAACACACGGCCAAACGACCGCTTCCCCGTGCTACACCTGCAGTGGAGGGAGCGCTGATTCGTAATTCCTCAGCAGCGTGCGGTTGTCCCCTTATCTTAGCTTGCCATGATATTTTGGTGAAATCAGTAAGTAGTTCAATTTAAGTTGAAGCCAGTTTCTCAAATGGTGCTGTACAGTTTCATTTTCAGTTGTTTTGGTCCTTCCTTGGTTCACAGGCACTAAAAACAAGATCAGTCAGTGGGTAAAATTCCAGTCCATCTAAACCTACCTTGGTGATCTATGCGCGTGTTAATTTTCTGTACTGTCAATTACAGGGACAAGAAGGATTCCCTGGAGAAAGCGGGTCGAAGGTACTGTGTGCTTCACACTAACTAGAGACCAATCAGAGATGCTTCAGGTTATGGAATGCGCCGTGGGGCAATGGGAGGATGGTTCATTATAAATGAATTTCTAAAGTCATTGTGGGGAAAAGGAAGGGAGACAGCAGGCTTTTTTAAAATAAAAAAATTTAGCCCTGGCTAATGTAGCTCAGTGGATGGAGCACAGGTTAAAAACCAAAGGGTCGCGGGTTTGATTCCCAGTCAGAGCACTTGCCTGGGTTGCGGGCCAGGTCCCCAGTGGGGGCCACGTGAGAGGCAACCACGCATTGGTATTTCTCTCCCTCTCTTTCTCCCTCCCCTCCCCCTCTCTAGAAATAAGTAAATAAAATCTTTGGAAAAAATTAAAAAAATTGTAGTTGTTGAATTAAAAAATTCATAGGTAAAGGAAGAAATCATCCTTATTTTCCGGAGCACGTGCGCTGCTGCTCCTCTATCATATCTGTTTTCCTGTTTGTTCAAAGGAAAGTGAAATGTCAGGAACACCAAACTTACCTCACCTGGCCCCTTCTTCCCAATATGTTCATGAATCACCTTCAGATACTAAGTTAGCCATGCTGCCACTTTTGCTAGAAGCACTGACTGAGCTCAGCAAGTGCCAACGCCTCTGACAGGATCAGGGGACAAAATAAGGACAGAGTTCCCGTCTCCGAAGAGTCTGTGTTCTGAGTGGAGAGGCAGAAGTAGAACTGGGAGCTATAAAATTGTGGGGTTTGGGGGTGCACTTCAAAGAAGACTGTTAAAAAGATACAAATGTATATGAAAATGTCTTCGAAATACCATATGATCTCACTTATAAGAGGAATCTAATAAAAAAAAAACATAACGAACAAAATAGAACCACGGGCCCATGTGGAACGTGGAATAGACTGGAAGTGACAGGAGGGGAGGAAGAGGTGGAGAGTGGTGTAAAGAAGGGGCAGGGACTGGTCAAAGAACACGTGTGAATGACCCACAGACGTGGACAATGGAGAGGGGATTGACTGCGGGAGGAGGGCGTGGGCTGGGAAGGGGAGGGCAAAGGGAGGGAAATTGGGGTGACCATAATAAAATAACAGTAAAAAAAATTTGGAAAGTAGTTTTATAACTCTAATTTGTAATTTAAAAAAGAAAACATCTCCATGCTGGAATTAGTTTAAAAACACATTGAGGTATCTCTTTGATTTTAATAACTATTTATTTTATTTTCCCTAACTTATTTAGGGTGAGATTGGGGACCCCGGTGGTCCAGGAGAAGCCGGACCCAAGGGAGCCAGAGGCCTGACGGTAAGTTTGTTCGATGCTTACCATCTCGGCTACTTTGGGAAGTCCTTTTCAATGTTTTTCCACTCATCTGAGTTGTCACTTGTTCCCAAAGACTTGTAAAACATATGTATTTTTTATTATATTTTATTGATTATGCTATTGCAGTTGTCCTGATTTTTCCCCCTTTGCCCCCCTCTACCCAACACCACCCCCCACTCCCTCAGGCAACCCCCCCACCATAGTCACATCCATGGGTCATACCTATAAGTTCTTTGGCTACTCCATTCCCTACACTGTACTTACATCCCCATGACTACTCTGTAACTACCCCTTTATACTTAATCCCCTCACCTCTCACCCATTCTCCCACAACCCCCCTCCAATCTCTTTATCTTTAACCTTTGACCTTTTAATCTTGGTATGTCTTGGTGCCTCTTTGCACCGAGCTTATTTGGGACTCTGCTTTTTCCTGGACTTACATGTCTATTTCCTTCACCAATTCAGGAAAATTTTCTTTCATTACTTTTTCAAATAGATTTCCAATTTCTTGCTCTTTCTCTTATCCTTCTGGCACCCCTTTGAAGCTAATGTTGGATTGATTAAAGTGGTCCCACAGGCTGCTTATACTGTCCTCATTTTTTTTTTTTTGGATTCTCTTTTCTTCTTCTTCTTTTTTTAAGAGCGAAAGGGAAACATCAATGTGTGGTTGCTTCTCATGTGTCCCCTACTGGGGGCCTGGTCTGCAACACAGGCATGTGCCCTGACTGTGAATCAAACCGGCGACCCTTTGCTTCACAAGCCCGTTCTCAATCCACTGAGCTACACCAGCCAGGGCTCTTCTTCTTGTTCAGATTGGTCGTTTTTTCCTTCCTTATGTTCCAAATCACTGGTTTGATTCTTAGCTTTGTCCATTCTACTGTTGTTTCACTGTAAATTGTTCTTTATTTCAATTAGTGTGTCCCGCATTTCTCACTGGGTCTTTTTTATGCTGCTGAGGTCCTCAGTAAGTTCCTTGAGCCTCCTTATAACCAATTGGTCTTCTCTATTTCATTTAGCTCTTTTTCTGGATTTTTGATTTGCCCTTTCATTTGGGCCATGTTTCTTTGTCTCCTCATTTTGGCAGTCTCCCTGTGTTTGTTTCTAAGTATTAGGTAGAGCCGCTTTAGCTCTGTGTCTTGATAGTGTGTCCTAATGTAGTAGGTGTCCTGTAGCGTCCAGTGACACTGCCTCCCCTATCACCCAAGCTGGGTACTTGAGGTGCCCTCCATGTGGGCTGAGTATATCCTCTTCTTTAGTTGAGCCTTGATTGCTGTAGGCAGATCAATGGGAGGGATTTACCCATGCCAGTCAGCTGCAAGGACTGGCAGTGACCACTGACCACAGACCTCCACCCTTAGTGGAGGATCAGTTGTGCACAGGCAGGATGGTAGTGCTCTGACGAGGTCTGTAGCTGTCCACTGGGTGTGCCGGCTCTGGGGTTTCCCTGGGAGGTGCAGGCCAAGGTCAGCCCCCACCTGTTTTGCCCAGGGTGTACCCTGCCTGAGCCATAAAGCAATCTGAGATGGCTGCTACTTGTGCTGGGCTTGAAGATTCCCAGGTGAAGCCAAGCTGTGAATCTAGGCTGCTGGTTCTGGGCCTGGCACTCACTGCGGCCATCTGCTGCTTGTTTGTTCACATGGAAAAGCAGCTTGGGTGGGCTGTTAAGTTGGGTGGGGCAGAGTCTGTGGGAATCTCCAAGGCAGGTCAAACAGTGTTAGGTCAGGTTGATAGAAGCTTAGATAAGGTAGCAGTCTGCCAGCTCTGTTTGGGGAAGGCCCAGAAAAAGGACAACGGCCTCTGCTTGCCTTGATGCCAGATACTTCAGCCATCCCCTGCACACCACTGGTGTCCCTCTAGACACCACTCCTGCGCCAGAGCTCAGAGGGAGTGAGTCTGAGTAGGCGAGTCAGCATGTGGGTTCTTTAAGAGGAACTGCTTGGTGGTGCTCCAGCAGTTTCTCCACCAACCAACCCCTGCTGGTTCTCACAGCCAGAAGTTGTGGGAACTTATCTTCCTGGCACTGGAACACGGGGCTGGGGGACCTGGTGTGGGTCCGGGACTCCTTGCTCCTGAGATACCCCTCCCAAATTTTTATCCACCACAGTAATTGTAGGACCAGCCCCTCTTACCAGTCTCAATGGATGTGGGTTCTTTAATTCTGCAATTGCCAGACTTCCATTCACCTTTATTTCTGTTGGTTCTGAATGATGGTTCTATATTTTAGTTGTAATTTTGTTGCAGTTGCGTGAAGAGGCCAAGCGTGTGTATTTTTTTAAGGCAAACTTGGGTAAGGAAATAGATGTGTAGCTCATCCTTCAGTGCCAGGAAGAGGGCAATGACTGTTGGCTTTTAGTGACCAATTCACCTCTTCTGGCTGCCAAGGTACTATAATTCCTGGCTTTTAAACAAATTTTTAAGGAATTTCAGTGGTCCAAAATGTGTTTTTAATAGAATTTATTGGGGCGACATTGGTTAATGAAGCTTTCAAAATATGGTTCGTTTAATTGCGTCTCCCTGGCAACTTTCGTGCAACCTAACACCCTCTGGGAGCTTGTCTTCACTGTGAAGGCTTTGTTAACTGTTGTATCTTAGTGAGGTGTGTGCCCTGAAAAACCCTCTCTTTATTGAGCTCAAGAGGGTATCTCTTGAGCTTTGAGAGCCAGTTTCCGTGTATTATGTAACCGAATATGCCTTTACTAGTCCTGGGAGGGGGTTAGATGTTGCCTAATGGATGCTGTGACTCACTCAGACGGAACACGAGTCTCCATTACATTTTGCGGGCATCAGGGGCCTTGGGTTCCAGGGGCTTCAGAGTGGATTTTTGTGTTTGCTGACGCTTTCTACATCTTATACTTAGTGTGAGACAGCTGTTTTACAAGAGAGACAAGCTTAGTGTAATTGTCTCCAGGTGCATTCTTTGTCTCACTGGGCACAGCACTGGTCAGGTGGGCTGACCCAAACACCAGGACCAGAAGGAAAAGAAAAATACAGCATCTGACTGAACTTGATACCTGAGGTGCTTTTATGTTCTTGTCATCAGAGTTGACTTTATTCTGGATACACACACACACACATACACATATATTTACATCATATAGCAAGCACTTTAGGGATTATTTATGTGGGTTTTAGGGCTGCAAAATAAACTGCTCTTTTCTCCCTTCATCCTGCCTCTCCCAAGAGAACTGCCTCCCAGCCGTAATTCTTTCCCTCACCATATTTTTGGATTACTGTCCTTTAACATTAGGCTCTTTAAAAAGAATTGAAGACTGATATAATTAGGTAATTGGAAAAGACTTCCAAGTCAATCTAGATGTCATCTGCATTGAAATATCTCTGTATCCTCTTTCCCTCTGCTTGTTAATGAGGCCGTTTACCCTTGAACATTGGAAACCTTCTAACAAGTTCAGCTGCTTGTTGGTTTCCCTCTCTCCCAATGGCACATGAATCATTTTTGAAAAAACAATAAACTAGTGGGTAATATGTTAACTTTTTCTCTTGGCCTTTGGTTCCTTGAATTTCTTTCTTTTTCTCCCACATTGGGCAATTTATCACTGTTTGTAACTTGCTAATTTCATCTGCCAAGCTGCATTTTCATCTACATGAGTATTGTTGAGTTTGAAGTTTAGGCACTGAAAACTTCCAGGTTTTCCTTCTCTAAGATAAGAGTTGACGTTTCTAATGGAGGATTGTGGCAAAGTGTTGCCTTACATGGTGAGTGCCTCTTTAGTTCTCTTGGAATACTTACATTCCTAGTTAAAGTCTTCTGAATCTTCACCTTGGTTTTTTTTTTCCCCACTAACTAAAGAGTTTTATTTTTAATTTGCCTTGATTTTAAATCTGTCTTATTTTATGCATTCTTTTTCTTAAAGATTTTATTTATCTTTAGAGGGGAAGGGAAGGAGAGAGGGAGAGAAATATCAATGTATGGTTGCCTCTCATGCATCCCCTGCTGGGAACTGGCCTGCAACCCAGGGATGTGCCCTGACTGGGAATCGAACCATGATCCTTCGGTTCACAGGCCCACGCTCAATCCACCGAGCTACACCAGCCAGGGCCCTATTTTATGTATTCTTGTGTGTTTGTATGTATTTATATGTTTCTTAACTTTACAAAATGCATATACTTCAAGGCAGGAACTCTCAAACTCAGTAGTGACGTGTCGGGCTGGATAACCCTTTGTTGTGAGTGGGCCGTCCTGTGCACTCCAGTGGATTTAGCAGCATCCTGACCTCTCTCCACTAGATCAGCAATTTTCAAGCTTTTTCATTTCATGGCACACATAAACTAATTACCAAAATTCTATGGCATACTGAAAAAATATATAATATTCTTTGCTGATCTGACAAAAATAGGTATAATTTTGATTCGTTCGCACTGGATGGCTATTGTTATGTTGGCTGTTGTCATTTTTTAATTTGACAGTCTAAGGAAAAAGAGGTCAGTGCCCCTGACTAAATGGTCAGTTATTGCATGTTTGAAAAATTCTCGCAGCACACCATTGGGCTGTGTCACATTGGCTGAAAATCGCTGCCCTAGATGCCAGCAACAGCCACCACTGTCTCCCTCCCCCTTATGACAGCAAAAAATGTCTCCAGGGATTGCCAAGTGCCTCCTTCAGGGGGTGGGGAGGTTCAGAATTCTCCCTGGTTCAGAACCACCGATTGAAAGAATCAAGTAATTTCATGAGATTTGTTGGGAAAAAATGGTAATCCCTCTGCCCCCATCTCTTCTCTCTTAATTTTTTAGGTTGTCTTTTTTGCTTTGCTTCCTGGGAGATTTCATTGACTTTACCTCACAATGTTCTATTTTAATTTTCAAGAGCTCATTTTTTTCTCTCTGAATATTACTTTTTGTAAACTATTTCATTTTGTTTCGTGGTTAAAATGTCTTCTCTTACCTCTCTTAAGGATCTAAATTAGCATTTTTTTCTTTTTTTTAACTTTATTTTAATTGTTATTCAAGTACAGTTTTTTGTTTTTTACTCCCGTCCCAGTCCACCCCACCCCAGTGCTCTCCACCTCCCTCCCATTTCCACCCCCTTTAGTTTTTGTCCAAGTGCCCTTAATACTTATTCCCGTTATCCCTTCCCCTTTTCCCCTGAAATTCCCTCCCCTCTCCCCTCTGGTTACTGTCAGCCTGTTTTCTATTTCAATGCCTTTGGTTATATTTTGCTTGCTTTATTTTGTTGCTTAGGTTCCTGTTAAAGGTGAGATCATATGGTATTTGCCTTTTACCACCTGGCTTATTTCACTCAGCATAATGCTTTCCAGTTCCATCCATGCTGTTGCATAGGGTAGGAGCTCCTTCTTTCTTTCTGCCACATAGAATTCCATTGTGTATATGTACCATAGATTTTTGATCCATTCATTTACTGATGGGCATCTAGGTTGCTTCCAACACTTGGCTTTTGTAAATTGTGCTGCTATGAACACTGGGGTGCATAGGTTCTTTTGGAATGGTGTTTCAGGGTTCTTGGGATATAATCCTAGCAGTGCAATTGCTGGATCAAAAGGCAGTTCCATTTTTAGTTTTCTTAGAAAATTCCATACTGTTTTCCACAGTGGTTGTACCAGTCTGCAATCCCACCAACAGTAAACTAGGGTCCCCTTTTCTCCACAACCTCTCCAACACTTATTGTTTGTTGCTTTGTTTATGATGGCCATTCTTACCGGTGTCAAGTGGTATCTCATTGTGGTTTTAATTTGCATTTCTCTAATGGCTAGAGATATTGAGTATCTTTTCATGTGTCCCTGAATCCTCTGTATGTCCTCCTTGGAGAAATGCCTGTCCAAGTCCTTTGCCCATTTTTTAATTGGGTTGCTTATCTTCTTGGAGTGGAGTTGTGTAAGTTCTTTGTATATTTTGGAGATTAAACCTTTGTTTGAGGTATCATTGGCAAATATGTTTTCCCACATAGTTGGTTCTCTTTTTATTTTAATGCTGTTTTCTTTAGCTGTGCAGAAGCTTTTTATTTTAATGAGATCCTATTGGTTTGTTCTTTCCTTTATATCCCTTGCTCTGGCGATATCGGAAAAATGTTGCTGTGTGAGATAGCTGAGATTTTCCTGCCTATGTGCTCTTCTAGGATTTTAATGGTGTCACAGCTTTTATTTAAGTCTTTTAACCATTTTGAATTTATTTTTGTGTATGGTGTAAG
>PVKM010025002.1:0-20186 GCA_004027735.1 Carollia perspicillata
AGTCTATAGGATTTTCCATGTACACTATCATATCATCTGCAAACAGTGACAGTTTTGTTTCCTCCTTTCCGATTTGGATGCCTTTTATTTCCTTTTCTTGTCTGATTGCTGTGGCTAGAACTTCCAAAACTATATTGAATAGAAGTGGTGAAAGTGGACAACCTTGTCTTGTTCCTGATCTTAGTGGAAAAGCTTTTAGATTTTGCCCATTGAGTATGATGTTAGCTGTAGGTCTCTCATATATGGCCTTTATTATGTAAAGAAATTCTCCCTCTATCCCCACTTTGCTGAATGTTTTTATCATAAATGGGTGCTGTACCTTGTCAAATGCTTTCTCCGCATCTATTGATATGATTATGTGATTTTTGCTTTTGCTTTTGTTTATGTGATATATTACATTTACTGATTTGCGAATGTTGAACCATTCTTGCATTCCTGGGATGAATCCCACTTGGTCATGGTGTATGATCTTTTTAATGTATTGCTGGATGGAGTTTGCCAATATTTGTTGAGGATTTTAGTGTTTATGTTCATCACCAATATTGGCATGAAGTTTTCTTTCTTTGGTGGGTCTTTGTCTGATTTTGGGATTAGAATGATCCTGGCTTCATAAAAAGAGTTTGAGAGTCTTCCATTACTTTTGATTTTTTGGAATAGTCTGTGAAGGATAGGGGTTAGTTCTTGCTTAAATGCTCTGTAGAATTCTCTTGTGTGAAACCATCTGGTCCAGGGCTTTTGTGTGTTGGTAGTTTTCTTTTTATTACTGCTTCAATTTCATCTGCTGTTATTGGCCTGTTCAGGCCTTCTGCTTCTTCATTGAGTTTTAGAAGATCATATTTTTCTAGAAATTTGTCCATTTCACCTAGGTTTTCAAATTTTTTGGCATACAGCTCTTCATAATAATTTCTTACAATCCTTTGTATTTCTGTGGTGTCAGTTGTAATCTCTCCTCCTTCATTTCTGATTGTGTTTATTTGGGACCTCTCTCTTTTTTTCTTGATGAGCCTGCTTAAACACTTGTCAATTTTGTTTATCTTTTCAAAAAAGAAGCTCCTGGATTCATTGATCCTTAGTATTGTGCTTTTGGTCTCTATGTCATTTAATTCTGCTCTGATCTTGGTCATTTCCTTCCTTTTACTAGCTCTGGGCTGTCTTTGTTGTTGTTCCTTAACTTCTTGTAGGCATAGGTTTAGCTTGTTTGTTTGAAATGTTTCTATTTTTATTAGGTAGGCCTACATTGCTATGAACTACCCTCTCAGGACTGCCTTCATTGTGTCCCATAAGTTTTGGGTTGTTTTGAGTTCATTTTCATTTGTTTCTAGAGACTCTTTTATTGCTTCCCTAATTTCATGTTGACCCATTCATTGTTTAATAGCATGCTATTCAATATCCATGATTTTGAGTGTTTTGGATTTTTCCCTTGGGGTTAGTTTCTAATTTCAGACCCTTGTGGTCAGATAAAATGCTTGGTATGATTTCAATTTTCTCTAATTTGTTGAGGCTTGTTTTGTGTTCTATCATGTGGTGTATCTTTGAAAATGTGCCATGTGCATTGGAGTAGAATGTGTATTTAGCTTCTTTGGGATGCACCACTCTCTATATATCAGTTAAGTCCATTTAATCTAGGGCATTGTTCAATGCCACAATATCTTTATTGATATTTTGTTTGGAAGATCTGTCCATTTTTGACAGTGGGGTGTTAAAATACCCCACTATAATTGTGTTGTTATCGATATCTTTCTTGAAGTTTTATAAGATTTTATTTATATATTTGGGTGCTCCTATGTTGGGTGCATATATATTTACAATGTTTATGTCTTCTTGGTGGAGTCTTCCCTTGAGTATTATGAAGTGACCTTCTTGGTCTCTTTCTATGGTTCTTTTTTTTTTTTGAAGTCTATTTTGTCTGATATAAGTATTGCTACCTCCACTTTTTTTTTCCTGTTCATTTGCTTGGAAAATTTGTTTCCAGCCCCTCACTTTAAGTCTGTGTAAGTCTTTGGTCCTCAGGTGGGTCTGTTGTAGGCAGCATATGTTTGGGTCATGCTTTCTTATCCATTTGGCTATTCCGTGTCTTTTGATTGGAGCATTTAATTTATTTATGTTTAGGGTTATTATGGATAGGTACTTATTCGTTGTCATTTTTGTACCTATGTCCCTCTCTGTCTCTCTCTTCTCCTTCCTTTCCTTAGAACAATCCTTTTAGCATCTCTTGCAGAGCTATTTTGGTGAAGCTGTATTCTTTTAGACTTCTTTTGTCTTGGAAGCTCCTTATTTGGTCTTCTATCTTGATTGAGAGCCTTGCTGGGTAAAGCAGCCTAGGTTGTAGGACTCTGATTCTCATTACTTGGAATATTTCTTGCCATTCTCTTCTTGCTTGGAGTGTTTCCATTGAGAGGTCAACAGCTAACCTTATTGGGGCTCCCTTGTATGTTACTTCCTTCTTCTCCCTTGCTGTCTTTAAGATTCTCTCTTTGTCTTGGAATTTTGCCATTTTAATTATGTTGTGTATTGAAGAGGGCCTCTTTGGGTTCCTCTTGAGTGGGACTCTCTGTGTTTCCTGGATTTGTGTGACTTGATTTCATTGTATTTGCCCTGTAGTTTCTAGTAGCTGATTGTGAGCTCATGGAACTTCCTGATAACCAGTTCTTTGAATTCAATATCTGATAGTTTGCCTGCCTCTATTTAATTTAGCATTTTTTTCTGAGGCGTCCTCCTTTCCTTTCATTTGGGGATTATTTCTTTGTTTTCCCATTGTTTGTGAGACTCTTTTTGGTAGCTTCAGCATCTTAAATGGATTTATTCTGGCTCCCAGGGTTTATGGTGTGAACTGCTGTGGTAGAATACCTGTGAGATTCAGTGGTGCAGTCTCTTTCAGGTATCCTGGTGTTCACTGCTTCCACCTACTCTTTTTTGTGATCATTTGGAGGGGGAGGCAAAATGGTTTAACAGAGCAGGTGAGTATTCTATGATATTTACAGTAGCAGCCGGTATATACAAGATAGGAGATCTTTTGTCTGTTTAACCATGATCTTCAATCCAACTAGCCACTTTTAAGAAAGGATTTGAAGAAGATAGGGCTCTTGTTGGTGAGGGAAGAGTTGTGTATTGGATCTAGAAAGCATTTAGGTTATGAGAGGTCAGATTCTGGGTAATGTTAGAGTAAAGGATAGTATATAGGTGTAGTGTATGAGAGAATAGAGTTAACCACTACAACATTAGAGTTCAGAAAACCATGAAGTGGGCTAAATCTGGGAATGGTGTTGTGAATTATTTACAATTGTGTGGAGTAGGAATTATTTACAATAGTATTAGAGCAACACTCGTATGCCAGAATCTGTGTGATCTGAATAACATGAATAGTGGGTATAGGACTTTGAGTAGTGTGATGATGGAACATATGTCATGTGAAGGACAGTAAATTAGCCATACATTGTGCAAGAGAGAACAGAGAAAACCTGTCAAATGAAATAATATAACCTGCCAAGCAAAGAAGACTATACAGAAAGAAGAGAAATACAAAAATACCATTAAAATAAAAGATATAAGAATAATGAAAAATAATAATACAAACATGCAGTAACTTGTAGTTTCTCTGCAATGGGAAAGTGAAATTTGTCTCACTGTCTCAGCTGTTGGATTGCCCCCTCTTTGAGTCCACCTCTGGTCCTTTCACAGTTCCAAGTTTTGTTTTTTTTTCACTTGTGGGTATTATAAAAAGGCAGGAGAAGGGAGAAAGAAGAGGAAAAAATGGAAAGAAAGGAAGAAGAACTAAAACAAGAAAGAAGGAAAGAGAGAAAAAAGAAATCAAAAGATAAAACAGTGATAAAAAATAAAAAATAAAATTACTTCACAAAATAGCATTAAAACACACACACACATACCTCTTGTTGGTTTCAAAGTGGCCAAACTTTATTTTGGTGTTTGCTGCTGCAGGCTGAGGTGTGATTGGTGTGGTGTTTCTCCCTTCCCTGATGTTTACTCACCCAGTCTTGTAAGCACTCTCCCAAGAGCTAGTCTGGCTCCTTTCCCCAATATCTTAGGTGGGGGAATCTGAGTTTTCTTAAGAGTGCTTTTTCCCAGGAGCTACACTGTAGGCTGGGATGCAGGGGCCCCTGTTGGACTAGGCTGCCTCAGTCCCTAGGGTTTGGGCACGAGCCATTCCCAGTGCTATGGGGGAATGCAGCGTCTTCCCTGTAACCTCGGGGTCTCTGCTCAGCTAGGTGGGGAGTTGTCCACAGGGCTATCACAGAAGAATCCCCAAACAGTCCCACTCTTTGATAAATTCCTCCTACTCAAGCCTGCCACTAAGTGTAGCCCAATTCTCCAGTCAGATCAGTGACTATCCGGGTCAGTGCCCATCACTGCAGGACTCTCAGCTCTCCCAAGCCTGAGACCACAGACTCCATGGGTGATCACAGCCCCTGTGTGTTTTGCCTCTTTGTCCTTATTCTACTCTCTGCAAGTTCTAGCAACCAGATCTCTCTTGGTGCTGCTCAAACCCTGCTAGGTCGGGGAGGACAGGAGCAATTGACCCAGCTCTCTCCCAAGGACTCTGTGGCAGGCCCTCTGTTTTCTGTAGTAGACCCAGCACCAGTGCCAGGTGCCAGACCTAGGGCTACAGCCACCTGAGTTCCCATGCTGGTCCCTGGGCCCTTACTGTCCTGAAATATCCTTCTTACCATCTGTTTTTTCAGTGTCCACTACAATTTTTGGACTCTTACTTTCAAATATGCTGGAGTACTGTTGGCTGTCTTCTCTGTTCCTCCGTGGATTGGCCAGGTTTTCCTCCTGTGTGTCGGTGGAAGTGTAATCTGCTCCCTCCCACTCCGTTGCCATCTTCCCTCTTCCTCCAAGGAAATTTTTTATACTTCTTTTCATTTTAGCAGCCACATATGTCTGTGTCTCAGCCTGAAACTCCAATTCTTTAGCTGCACATTCTCCCCTAAGTCACAATTCTAACCTCTACATTGTTTTTACTATGTTCTTTCTTCCTTTGTTTTTCCAGAAAAATTTCAAGAATAATCTGGGCTGGCTACTCTTTGCATTTTATTGCAACCTTTAAATAAGTATTAAAAAAAATCTATTCTACCCTGTTCTTTATATGGATTTCAGCTAGTCATTCAAAATTACTTTCTTCCCAGTATCCAATTTCTAACTTAAACTTCTCAAGATATAACCCAGTGGTTCTTTATATTCTCAAAATATTTTTATATTCTCAAAATATACCCAATGGTACTGTTCTCCTTTTCCCCATCTCCCATAGAACTACCTAATCTACCTATTTCCAAAAGTAAATTTTCTTTGTTGACATCATCACATCCACCATGGTACATTTGTCTCCTTATTACTTAAAAAAATGTTTTATTACAGTTGTCTCAATTTTACCCTGTTGTTGCTCTCCCTGGCCTTCCCATCCTCTACTCCCTAAGTCAATCCCCACCCTGTTGTCCATGTCCATGGGTCACTTGCACTTGTTCTTTAACTAGGCCCTTCCCCTTCTTTCCTCCCTTATCTTCCTCCCACCTCCCCTTGGGTCACTATCAGTCTGTTCCTCATTTCCAAGCCTCTGGTTCTATTTTGCTCATGTGTTTTTTTTTTTTGGTTGTTGTTGATTAGATTCCCCTTATAGTTGAGATCATATAGTATTTGTCATTCATCACCTAACTTATTTCATTTAGCATAATACTTTCCAGTTCCTTCCATGTTGTCACAAAGGGTAAGAATTCCTTCTTTCTTTCTGATGCATAGTATTCCATTGTGTAAATGTACCACAGTTTTTTGACCTGCTCATTTACTGATGGGCACTTAAGCTGTTTCTAGTACTTAGCTACTATAAATAATACTGTTATGAATATTGTGGTACATAGGTTTTTTTGATTTGGTGCTTCAGAATTCTTAGGGAAAATCCCAACAGTGGAATATCTGGATCAAGAATCAGTTCCACTTTTAATTCTTTGAGGACATTCTACACTGTTTTCCACAGTGGCTGCACCAGTCCACATTCCCACCAAAAGTGTACTAGGGTTCCCTTTTATCTGTATCCTCGCCAGCATTTGTTGTTTGTTGATTTATTAATGATAGCCATTCCACCAGGTGTGAGGTCATGTCTCATTGTGATTTTAATTTGTATCTCTCTGATGGCTAGTGATGTTGAGCATTCTTTCATATGTCTATGGGCACCCTCTGTATGTCTTCCTTGGAGAAGTGTCTGTTCAGGTTCTTTGCCCAATTAGTAAAGGCTTAGAAACTTAGTAGGAAAGAGGTGAGGAGGCACCCAGAAGCAGAGGGAAAAAAAGGCCCACACACTAATGTAAATCTCCATTTCTTATTTCCTAGAACCCACCCTTTAAATTGATGGCAGAATGGTCTCTATAAAGTGTAAACTATACTTGTCAATTTCCTGCTTAGTCAGGTTCACTGTCTCTAACTCTAGACTGTGAGCACAATGAAGTCAGGACCTATTCTATAGGTCTCTAGTTCATGTTTGTTTACTGGCTGACCAGTATAGTTCCTGTCTTATGACAGGCACTCAATAAATATTTATTAAATGAACAAATAAATAAACTTCTAAAGCAATCTTTCACATGCTGTAAGCCCAAACATGGTTGTTTCTGCTTACCAATTGATTCTCATATTATAATGCTAGATCATTTGAAATTTTTAGAAACACACTGTGCTGTTTCCTGCCCTCATTTTTTTCTCAAATTGCTCTCTCAGAACCAAATAATTCTCTGGTCCCATCTCCATCCCATTTTCTACTTTCATTCCAGTTTGTTCTTTAGTATTTTGTCATACCCATTTCATACCCATTTATTCTCTCCAGTTCAGTGTGGATGAGTAAATGGTACTCAGTAGATGATTGTTGAATTAAATAGAATTGAATAATTATCTCTTCCATTACAAAGACTTTTCACATACAGTACTTTATAAGATTATCCCAGCAGTCTTTCTATGTTTGCAGGTAATATTATTATTCCTATTTTGCAAAGAAATTAGTTGAGGCCCAGAGAAGTTTGAGTGGTTTCCTGGACGCAGCATGATTTGTGATGGACCTTGTGTGAAATTCATGTCTCTGGCATATACTTTCCAGCTCATGATGGAGACCTTTGATTATATTTTTATGCCTCTATGGAATTAACAACCTTCTAGAGCCCTCATGGCAGAAGATGCCAATTTTGTTTTTGTTTTGTTATCTTGTCTTTTTCAAAACTGGTAACTGGAATAAGGTCTGTTTCTCTGGAGACTATGAAGATGGATGAAGAGGAAATATTTTCTCCCTTTGAGCTTCAGAAGTTCCTCTAGAGACATGGGAAAAGAATGAGAGTTGTTTCATTATAAGTATTTTTTAAAAATAATAAAAACACTGTGTTACATTTCCAATTTTATGGCACCTCACAGTATTAAGCAAAATTTCTAAAAAAACCCTGAAACATACTATTATTATTAATGGTCCATTTAAAACCACCAAACATTTTGATGTCAATTACTAAAACAAGGTTTAACACTGTCTAAAAGCATTAGTGGTAAAAACAGTCATCCTTTCTGTATTTTCATCTGCAAAGCATTACAGTTTATAAAGCAATTTTAACTCTGAATACGTAAGACCCTATATGAAGGTTTCCATATGTTAAGAATTTTATTTGTGTGTTTGATTTTAAATTGCTTTGAAAAACAGACAGTTGAGGTGTATAGAAAGGAATCTTTCTTTTAGGAAATAAGTGTCTCGAAAGTGCAAGGCACCAGCAATAAAAACATTCTGACCACAAATCAGAAACACATTGGGAGTGTTTGTTGAGTACACCTTCTGAAACTTGTATTTTGTTTCTATTTGCTGGAAAATTGAAAAATCTTTTGTATCTTGGCATGGGTTAGCCAAGCCCCTGGCCAGCCCCAGATTCCTTGTGCAGTACATGACTTACACAGTATACACAGCTAGATTCTCTGCCCTTTCTTTTCATTTCATATATTTTAAACATAAAATATATCTCCTAACTATAATTATTCAACTATAGTTGCTCTCAACATATCAGCTTGCATATTCTTCTTTTCCTTAAAAAATATGTCTAGGACAAAAAAGAGGAGGGGAAGATGACAATTAATCAGTGTTTCAGCTGCTAAGTGGCATCTGGCCAAAAGCCATGAGGCTGACAACTGGAGTTTGGAGTGTTTTTGCAAGGCTAATTTAAGGCAAACTTAGATGGATTCAAGATTTTAAGTCCTAAAATGTCCTGACTGGAGCAAAGTTCAAGTAAAGTAATTCACTGCTCACCATACAGATGGGGCTAAGCCCACATTGCCTTGTGATTTGGTCTGTATAGTCTAGGAGAATTTTTAAAACAGTCAGAAGGGCTGGGTTTCTGTGTTTCACTTTAAAGGTCTCTTAATAACTTAGAGGATTATACTCTTTTAACCAGCTAAGAAGGTTATATGTCTTGAACAAGTACTTTTGTAGCTATTAATAATTCTAAGTTTAAACTCTCAGGATCACCTCTGGTGTATGATTCCTTTAACAACTTAATGGCTATGAGAAATACTCATTCTTGTCTTACAATTTTATAAAAATTACAGAATAAATAGCAGAAATGTTAAGGAATTGCAAATACAACTGGTACTACACAGAGTACTGAAAAACATCTGAAGACTTATTTAATTAAACATGTAAGCTATTTGAAATAATTTTTGACTGCCTTAAATATAAGGATAGGTTAATACTTTCCTGGCAGGGGTGATGATACCATGGTCATGAAGGTGGTTTTCCCAGGACGAGGCTTATCCATTGTGCTCCAGACGTGCTGACTCTTGTGATTTCCCCAGATGTGGGAACCGCGATTGCATGATTTGTGATGGTGGGGCACTGTGTTTGTGCTCTCTCCTGAAAGATGAAAATATATAAGAATATGTCAAATCCAAAATAATGGCCACCAAAAATAGGGTTTGCTGTACATTAGCATATTATAAGCTAATAGAATCAAATTAGGAGAGAGTTCAAATTCTTGCTTGTTTAGTGCAAGTGAAAAAAATAAACCTTTCTCCATATGAAATCCAAGGATTGTTTAATGGAAATGAAAAAGGACAAATAGGAAATGGCTATTACTTTTAACAAGAGAACAAAAGTGTATCCACATTTTCAAGAAATGTGCTTTATTAAAGAAGTCTCATTTTTCCTTATTCCTGTTTATTAGTAGTACAGAGAACTAAAATATTTAAAGTGCAGCTACTCCACCTAATAGATACATAAAATGTGAACAATCAAAAGGTTAAAATTCAGCAAAGATTGGTTAAAAAATAAATGTAATTGTCCCATAAAACACATTGTATTATTATTTTATGAATTTTCTAAGAGACTCAAAAAGAGGCACCTATGAATGGTACAGGGAATTGCAAATTACCTCTTTTAAATATAATAGAATGACATTTGCAAAGTAATAAGTACAACTGATAAGTAATAGCTGAGGTTTATAACGGCTCTGAGGGAAGGCAGGGAAGGTGCTTTTGGGATTTTAAGTGACATGGGCCTTTATGACTATAAGAAACAGATAATTAAAAAGTTGTTGCTTTTTTTACTTTTCAATATTATTCATAAGCTTCGCAAGGATATTTTTCCTGGAAGTAGTGGAGACAAATATGGATTTTTGCAGTACAGATGAAAAAAGAATTGTGCAGAGCCTGGTAAAACGCCAAACACCAAATGGGGGGTCATTCATTCCCTCAACACTCTTAATTTAAACAGTCTTGATTTTTACTACTAAATACACCTTTTATTTTCTACAAATGTTCATATGTTGTGGGCAGAAGCTTGGTAAGTTCTTTGTCTGCTTCATTTATTTTGAGGTCTCTTTTCCACCTGCATTGGAATGGGGGCAGCATGACATAAGACAGTCAAGCCAGGCTATGGGCACAGTCTGGGAGAGAGGTCTGATCTATGTTTTCTTCTGTGAAATAACAAAGGCTGTCATGACAAAGAATCACATCTTTTACCATGGAACTTATTTACTAACAAATGCAGCACCAACTGTGAAAATTAGTTGTGTGCTGATCTTTAGCACCCAGATGCTCTATTAATTTACCTGCTGGTTCATCTTTATGTAAAATGTGTTCTGATTAGACTCGTTTGATTCATTTTCAAATTCTCTTGCTTCACTCATAACAGAAGTGTTCTATTGACTCAACCTTTTATTCTGAGGATTTCTAACCCTAGGAGCTAAAATAGATTGTCCTGGGGGCCTCGTCAGAGAATGCTTAATTGGTGCAAGTCCCCATGAGCTGCAATCACACATACATTGCCCATCATAGAAAAGGATTAATGTGGGCTTTCCTCTGATATTTCATATATATTCTACAGTATGTATCCTCCTTTCCTTCCCTCCCTCCTTCCTTCCTTCCTTCCTTCCTTCCTTCCTTCCTTCCTTCCTTCCTTCCTTCCTTCCTTCCTTCCTTCCTCCCTTCCTTCCTCCTCTTTTCTTCCTGTAGTTAGGAAGTATTGCATTCCTACCAGGAAACACCAGGTGTTTAATTAAATAATGTTTCACCTTAATGGTCTTAAAGTGGGCATATGTTTCTAGCAAGAAGTACAAACAATGAGGCTAATTCTAAAGCAGAAATTAACCTTCCACTCCTTTTTTCATTCAGGGAGGGAGTGAAGTCAGAACAACTCCAAGGCTATGGTGTTAGTGTCACCTCTGACCCAATAGAAATACATTTTAAGATTGGACCCCCCTTTCACTTAATAATCTTAAACTTGGGTTATCTTAATCAAAACCTTAAATTTTGATTTTAGTCAAAAATGGAAAAATATAAATCTCCACTTTATAATGTCTACTGAATTAATGGCATTCCATTTCTTTGGTACAACTTATTATTTTATTATGGACTGCTATTTTTTTCTGTATTCCTTAAAAATGTATAGACATTGGCTTTAAAAATGTGTATACTGGCCCTAGCTGGTCTAGCTCAGAGGATTGAGCATGGGCTGTGAATCAGAGGGTTGCTGGTTTGATTCCCAGCCAGGGCACATTCCTGAGTTGTGGGCAGGGTCCCCAGTGGGGGCCATGTGAGAGGCAACCACACATTGATGTTTCTCTCCCTCTCTTTCTCTCTCCCTTACCCTCTCTCTAGAAATAAAGAAAAATAAAATAAAAAATGTGTATAGTTATCATTGATTTTTCAAGATGTGCAGTTGATGTTAATACGGTAACATTAATATACATTTTCTCTAAAGATATAGCAAGCCTTCTGTGTTTTGAGTAATTCTGTGTTGAAATTACTCCTCTATGTATATTTTTTTCACTTCATTCAGCAATCGCAGACCAAATTTTTCTGTAGTTACAGTGGCAGTTATTATAACAACAATCATCATAGAAGAGAAATGTAGTGATTTTCTGCCCAGACAGTTTTTCCTATCCTCAAAGAGAGCTCTGAATCATAAACTATTAACATGCTTTCTCAAAAATGATATTTGTAGATGGACTTGGACACCCAGAAGATTTTGTTAATATTTTTCAATTCAACATTAGAAGCAAAGATGTGCAGTTATACAAAAATTATTATCTGTTGAAGGGTTTTTGAATTCCTCTTACAATAGTACCTAGCACTTTTTTTCACAGTGAGAAATGACAGGGATAAAGTTTATGAAGAGCTTCTTGGAAGCTCACTTTCCTCATCTGAAATTGGCAATGTTTTAGGTTATACAAACATGCACCTAAAGTCTTTACACATGCTATCAAATTTTGTGTGGCATTTCTTTTACTTTCAGGTATCTTTTGACCCTGTTTGCAGTTTCCTTGATCAAAGTAAGTCTGAGAACACAAAAATCAAATGATGCTCAGATGTGTAGACTATAACATAGCTACCCATCTCTAAAAACAATTCATACAAATTAAAAACAGAAATGAAACCTAATGCTGCTGTAAAGCTAAAAAGTCTATTTAGAATCCCTAGGTGGCATGAAAAGCATTTAGATTCATTTCATTCACATGTCAGATGAAGACTTTCATTTAGCAGTGAGATGAATGCTGAATAATGGATCTTTTGAATAATGTAATTAATAATTCATTAAGGAAGATTTTTAAAAATCTGACAGAATGCAATGTGTGTGTACTCTCTACATTGTATTCCTAAAATGCATCACAGCATTGATGATTTTCACAAATTATCTGAGAAACAATTAGAAAAATACTGGCACTATATTTACAAAATAGTAACATTAAAATCCAATGAGGGACAAATATATATTTTAATTTATTAGAGATTATGATAAATCAATATTAAAGATTATTTTTGTTTTAAATGTGCTCATAATATAACAAAGAACTCAACCAACACTCTTTCCTGAAAAGATCTTCTTGCGTTCACCATGTGAACTTTTTATGCTTTTTACAATATTGAAGATGTTTCCTTTGTTCTTGGATAGCTGATCAAATGAGAAATGGCAAACTTTCTTTTTTGTTCTTTGCCTTATATGAATTGAAATGACACAATCTCAAATGTGAGAACAGCAGCTCAGAGATTTGCCTGTGAAAAAAATAAATGTTGCCCTATCTTTATATTGCTGTTATCTACACAAGAGGATAGAGGTAAAGAATTTCACTATTTTCTCATTGATAAGCACCTGCTAGTACTCATACTGTCCCTATATTCCCATAGCTTAACTTGTATTATGCTGCTTGCATCCAGAGACATTAACTGCTGGAATGGAGTTAGATGTCTGTGGATATCAGAGTTCAGTGACTTGAGGACCTAGGAGAATCTTTTACAGAGACAATGATAGAATTTTTAGCATTTTTCTTCAGTAATATGGACATTTATTGAAGCAGCATAGATATGCTCTCACAGCATTTTGCTATCATCTGTTTTTGTACTGATAAAGCAATGGAATATTCAGAAAATTGCTCTTGCATGTTTTGCTCTGGCATGTTACAAGTCATACCTATTTGTAGGGGCCCAGCGGCCATAAGGGGTTAAGGAGAGGGTTTCTCACCGCAGGAGTGGTGATAGAAACCTGGTTTCTAGCCTCAAGGCCGTTCTGGGCCCAGACTGCCTCCCAACTGCTGATTATCTGGTTGTTCCCATGCACAGGGGGAAGGCATGGCCTTCTTTGCAGGTACAAGGAAGTATGTGTTATGAGAACCTTGTTCTGTGGGAATTTATAAGCTTTATCTCAAGGACATGACTGATATACACTCTGTAGCTTTTGAGGCACCGTGTTTAAAAGCTTTGGTCTCTTTCAATAAACTCGCCATGACCAGCTGAGTCTTGGACCTCTCCGTTATTATTATTAATCAATAATAATATCATCCCTCACCCTGACTTACGAACCCCCCTGCCGCAGCAGGCTGCGACACCTATTTGTGGTGTACAATTTGTTATTTTTTCATCAGTTTTCCCCCAACCATATGAAGGTAAAGGGTCAAGAAACTGATAGAGTAGAATTAATTCATTTGTTTTTATTGTCAAACAAATTGAGTTATATTGGGTTAATTACAGATCAAATTGAATTAACATATAACTTAATTTTTTAACTTGTTGAGACTAGATTGAGAATAAATAATTAATCAACTCGAAAGAATTGGTTTTAAAACTTAAGCAACTGCATAGAACTGAATTATAAATCAGCTTGATTTCCCATTCTCTCAAGACTTCTGATACAGGGGACCTAAACTTTTTAATGCACAGTTACACAAAGGTAAATCATATAATGACCCAGCCTGAAAATTTAAAAATGGAACTTTTAAATTTTATTTCTCAGATGGAGTTATTCATTTTGATGGTACATCAGAGCTTTTAGTGCTGACTGCATTCTTAATGCTTTCATTTTTATTTTGAAGAACATTTCTTCCTTTAAAGATTTCCTCTAGCTAACTGGAAACAGTGTGAACTAATGGAACGAAGCAATGATAAATGATTGCATATGTTGAGATATAAGAGATATAATCCTTACTCTGTCAGTGAGTACTGCTTTGCATTTTAGCGACATTACAATTTTCTTCTGTCTCTATTTTTTTCTTAAGTACACTTTGGAATTTCTACTTTCATAGTGGGAGTGTGTTAGTAAACACAAGAAGGGAGAATGAAAAAAATGTAATCCCCTCTGACAATATTACTATAGCAACATTTTTTAAAGAAGAAATAGACATCCATGTCCTTGAACTCTGTATAGATTAGAAATACCCAAAACTTCATAAACACACTTACTGGTACAACTTAATGCAGCCTGACCTTAGGACATCTTGTTGAAGAAATATAGGAATGATCACAATTGAGCGGGACTGACGCAATAAATTTTCCAGAAGGAAAGGGATATTTTGGCTAGGTTTTAAAAAAAATTAAAATTAATCATAGTGTTTGGAAGCTAAAGCACCACACATGAATGTGATGGTCAAGAGTTGTTCTCTTGTATAATTCCTTCCTCTTGAGTGCAGGTAGAACCTGTACCTTGTTACTGAACAGTAGAATATGGTAAGGGTTACAGGATGTCACTCTTATGACTGTGTTTTGTTTTATAAGACTTTTCTATGTGGACTCCTTTTGCATTCTCCTTTTGGCTGAGAACAAAATGGCCTTATTGTGAACTGCCTATGGACAGGATCACATGGCAGCAGGTCTCTAGGCTTTGTAAAACTCAGTAATATACAATAAATACAAGGACATAGATTCTTTCAATAAACTTGAATTAGTTTGGAAACAGACTTTTCTTTAGCTGAAGCTCTAGGTAAGGATACAGCTAAAGCATGCCAGTACTCATGACCCATGGAAACTAATAATTAAAGCATGCTATTTTAAGCCACTAAGTTTGTGGTAATGTTTCTCAGAAAAATAAAATTAATACACTTGAATGTGTCCTGATGCTAGAATGCTATCAGTGAAATAATTGTACCTTGAACCCTAATATGTGTATGTTTATTTACAAATTATATGCACTGCTACTATAAAACTATGGGTTAATTATTACTTAAATTTAGTTTCTTATTTTACTAAACAAAAAAATACACATAAGTTCTTGTTTGTTTTGTCAATTAGGTTCCACTTATAGGTGAGATCATATGGTGTTTTTCTTTCACCACCTGGTTTATTTCACTTAGCATAGAGCTCTCTAGTACCATCTATGCTGTAGGGAAGGGTAGGAGTTGTTTATTTCTTTCTGATGTGTAGTATTCCATTCTGTAAATATGACATAGTTTTGTTAATCCACTCATGTACTGCTGGGCACTGAGGTTGCTACTAGCACTTGGCTATTGTAAATTGTGCTGCTATGAACATTGGGGTGCATAGGTTCTTTTGAATTGGTGTTTCAGGATATTTAGGGTAAAATCCCAGGAGTGGAATTGCCAGGTCAAAAGGCAGTTCCATTTTTAATTTTTTTGAGGAAATTCCACACCATTTTCCACAGTGGCTGTACCAGTCTGCATTCCGAAAACATTATACTAGGGTTCCCTTTTCTCCACAACCTACCCAGCACCTGTTGTTTGTTGATTTGTTTATTATGGCCATTCTGATTAGTGTGAAGTCATATCTCATTGTGGTTGTCAATCTGATTTTCACCCAGGGCCACATCAGCCTCACAGTTGCCTTCAAAGGGCTGAACTAATTTTAGGACTGTATAAATGTAACTACTCCTTGACTGTTAGGGAGTTGAAATTACATTTGGCTCTTTGAAGGCAATCACGAGGCTGGTGTGGCCCCCTGGGGAAAATGAGTTTGGCACCCCTGAATTTAGCATATCTTGCAATGCTGGTTTTATGGAGGTGTATTCTTTTAGCCTTCTTTTGTCTGGGAGTCCATGCTTTTCCTTGCATTTTAAGAGTTTGTGTCTTGCCATGAGAGTCTTGCTGGGTGTAGTTTTCTTGGTTTCAGGCCTTGGTTTTGCTTTTCATTACTTGGAATATTTCTTGCCATTCCCTTCTGGTTTATAGTGTTTCTGTTGATAAATAACCTGCTTGCCTTATCAGAGCTCCCTGGTATGCTACTTCCTGTTTTTCCCTTGCTACTTTTAAGATTCTCTCTTTATCTATAAAATTTGGCATTTTAATTATGATGTGTTTTGCAGTGGTCTTCTTTGGGTTCATTTTGCTTGGAAACCTCTTTGCTTCCTGAACTTGCATGGCTTTTCTGATCTCCAGGTGAAGGAAGTTTTCTGTCATTATTTTTTCAAACATCATTTCTATCCCTTCCTCCTTTTCTTCTCCTTCTGGCATTTGTGTGTGTGTGTGTGTGTGTGTTGAATTTTGTAAGTTCCTTATAAAATTTGGATATTAACTCCTTATCAGATGTATCAGCAAGTATGTTCTCCCATTCTGTGGGTTGTGTTTTTATGTTGTTGATGTTTTCCTTTGCTGTGCAAAACCTTTTTAGTTTGATATAGTCCCATTTATTTTCTTTTGGTTTCCTTGCCTGGGTAGACATATCCCATAAAATATTGCTGCAAGCAATATCCATGATTTTGCTGCCTGTTTTTTTCTATGATTTTTATGGGTTTGGGTCTAACATTTAAGTGTTTAATCCATTTTAAATTTATTCTTTGTTAATGTTGTTTTATTTTAAATTTCTTAAGCTTTTTTATTTTTGTTCAAGTAAAGTTGTCTCCATTTTCTCCCCACCACTCCTCACCCCCCAGCCATCTCCACTTCCCACCCTTGATCCTACCCCCATTTGGTTTTATTCATGTGTCTTTTATAGATGTTCTTGGAAACCCCCTTTCCCCCACATTATCCCCTTCTACCTCCCCTCTGGTTGCTGTCAGTTTGTTCTTAATTTCAATATCCATGATTATATTTTGCTTGCTTGTTTTGTTGATTAGGTTCTACTTATAGGTGAGATCATATGGTACTTGTCTTTCACTGCTTGGCTTATTTCACTTAGCATAATTATCCTTCTGGTATGCTTATGATTCAAATCTTGTTCCGTTGCATATTGTCCTGCAGTTCCCTTAAGCTATCTTCACATTTTTGGAGTGATTTTTCATGTAGCTGCTCTACCTGGTGTTTCTTTCCACTTTGTCCGCCAGCTCACTAATTTGGTCCTCTGCCTCGTTCGGCCTGATTATAATTTCTTCTAGTGCAATTTTATTTCAGAAATAATATTCTTCATTTCTTCCTGATTCTTATTTATAATTTCTATTTCCTTTTTCATATTGTTATGGTTCCTACTCAGTTTTCTATAGTTGCCAGTGAGTTCCTTGAGCATGCTTATAACCATTCTTTTGAATTATATATTGCCGCAGCCCACTGCAGCAGGGGGGGGCGTGAGTCAGGGCGGGGGATTGAATAATAATGGAGAGGGTCAATTACTCTTGCTGGTAAAAGATGAGTTTATTGCAATGGCTGGAGCCTTTTTATGCAAGCCACAAACAAAGAACAATGAGTGACCTTAAGAGTTACATCTTTGGTACATGACGCATATGCCCAGACTATGTTCCTTCTTGCGTACAGGAACAATCAGATAGCTAGCAGTAGGGAGGCAGTCAGGACTCAGAACGGCCTTGAGGCCAGAAACCAGGTTTCTATCATCACTCCCGCGGTGAGAAACACTCTCCTTAACCCCTTATGGCCGCTGGGCCCCTACAATATATCTGATGCTTTGCTTTCCTCCATTTTATTTAGCTATTTTACCAGGGAATTCCTTTTGATTGTGGGTTCTTTCTTTGTCTCCTTATTTTAGGTGACCCTTTTTGTTTGACTGTGTGACTCCCAATGCTCTGCTTTGCCAGTTGTCTTCATAGGTTGACTTCCTGTGGCAAGGGTTCTGTAGGACTCAATGGTGAGATCTCTCTGATCTCCTTGTCTGTATGCTCTAGTGCTTCTCTTTCTCCTTTTTGTGTGAACTTTCCTGTTAAACTTAGGCTGTGCTTGTTCATGACTGCTTTGTTGGTGGGTTATCCCCTCTAGCAGGTCTACTGGTATTCACAGCTCCCAACTTGTTTTGTATACTATTGTACTGGTGTTGGTTAACAAAGCAGTATTACCAGATAACCAAACCTATGCCAGCAAAAAGAACCCCCTACCACTTCGGTAGCCTCAATTACAACTGAACTAAGATTAATAACGTTGAAGGGAGATTGTGACTATTATATGATAGGACAAAGGGAATATCAGATGGCTAAAAGAAGGGAAAATGTTGTTGTGTGGTGAAAGGGAAGATAATTGATAAGATTTGGGATAGAACTGAGGTGAAGAAAGGAAGAGAGGAAAATCTACAAGGTGAGTAAAACCCAAAAGGGTGATGTGAATGATGTGTTATGAAGAGGATGTGTACTATGAGGTTTGAAATAAAATTGAAAAGATACTGGACCAACAGGAACAAATTTTCAGAAAGACCACAGCAGGCTCAAAAGCAATGGCACCTGAATAAAGTTTAATAAAGGTGGAATGGGAATAAGAATATTGTAGAAAAGTAAACAATTAATATGAGATGTCTATAGTAAAGAAAAATGATTTTGAGAGGAAGGGGGAAGCAAACATATAACAGTAAGAATTAAAGCCCAGGTTGAGAGAGGGGGAAAAAGATAAAAGAGAGAAAGCAATTAAATAAAATTTCTCACTCAACTGATCATGGGTAGGGCAAAGGTGAAACACAGAAAGTCAGATGGAGAGTGTTCTATGAGATTTAAAATACAAACAAATAGGAGTGAGCAAATAGGAGTTCCTCTGGAGAGGCAGAGTGATATTTCACTCAACTAGCCACTGTTTATAATAGGTGAAAAATAAGTAAGACTCTTATTAGAAGGGAAAAAGAATGTGAGTTGAGTTAAGAAGAGTGTTTATGTGATGATAGATAGAGGAGGAATAACGGCAAACAAAATATACCCAGAGACATTGAAATTAAGAACAATCTAACAATAGCCAGAGATGGGGAGGGGATGATGGGGGGAAGGGTTTTCAAGAAATACTATAAAGGACACATGGACAAAACTGAGGGGGGAAAATGGGAGCAAGAGAGGGAGGTGGGTTTGGCTTGGGTGGTCAGGGAGTAGTGGGGAGGAAATGCAGACACCTGTAATTGAACGACAATAAAATAATTTTAAAAAAGTGTAAGGGAAAGAAACTTGGAGTAGTGTATGAGAAAATAAAATTAACTACAAGAGTAGTAAGGCTCAGGAAGATTAACACCAGGGAAGGGTGTTATGTGGGATTTGGAATAACAATAGTATAATAAGAAATATAGAATCTGAATTAAAAGAATAAAAAGTACAAGATCAAGAGTGGTGTTTTATTTGGAATATGAGTAAAATTAAAGAAGAATTAAAATGGAATCTGAAAAGCAGAATAAAAAGTGAATCAAACAATAAAAACAAACAAAACAAAATAAACTAAATAAAAAGAAAAAAATTTAAACCCATGTTCTGAAAGATAGCAAAGTAAAATTTTTCTCAGCTATTGGTGTTCACCTTTTGACTTCTTTCTGGATCTGTCTGGTTTTCTCACTACTCCAGGTCTTACTGTATTATTCTTGAAAAAAAAAAAAAGCCTCTAGCTGACTTTAAAGTTGGCAATCTGCCTGAATCCTGCAGGCAAAGGGGGACTGGGCTCTGTTTTTTCCTTTCCTGTGGTTCTTCAAGGAAGGGAGCTCAGTCTAGGCTACAATAATCACAGGTATCCAGTTTCTATCCCATGTCCTCAGAGCACTGTGCAGCCAGCACTGTCCACTCTGCATATTTTCACCAGGGCACTGCTGATAATCCACTTCATTTTGAACTCTTCTAATCAGTTCATGTGGTGCACTGAGTGGGAGCAAATCACATTCCATCTTCTTTTTTGGCCTGGGCACTGCATGTGCTTAAGGTCCCTACAATGTGGGATTGGGTTGTTGTGGGGCTCAATTCACCTGTTGAAAAAAAGCCTCTCTAGACACTGCTCCCAATGCAAGCCCCTCCTGCCCCCATTTGATTAATCCATGAGGTACCCTGAGCAGTAGCAGATCAAGTACACACTCCTTCCTCTTCTCTGGCTTGACCTCTGCATGTGTGAGGTCCCTGCACACTCAAGGTCTCTGCACAAGGGAAAAGTTGCACTTTTGAGAAAAGTCCCCTTGTACATGCTAACAAGTGCTTGGCTTTCCACACAGTCCAACTCTCTGACCAGTCCAGAGTCTATCTGGCTCATGGCCAGTCACAGCCCCTCTCTTCTCCCAGCTCCAGATGTTACCCAGCTCCCTAGTTTCTCTGGTACTGAACACCCAGTGACCTCTGCCCC
>PVKM010025003.1:0-20188 GCA_004027735.1 Carollia perspicillata
CCTAAACAAATGGTCACTATTAACATTTCATGTCTATTCTGCCCCACAAAATTAACGCATATAAAAACATTAAAATACGTACTCATGCAATATACAGTGTATATTGAAAATAGAAGCACACTATAAATACTGATCTGTAATGTAACTTTCTCACATAATTCCTTTGCCATCTTTCCATAACAATACAGAAGTTGACTTCATTTTCAACAACTGTAGAACATTCGCCATATGGTTTTACTAGACATTATTTAACTGTTCCTTTATCAATGAAGGTTTTCAAGTCTCCATTTATCATTACACCTAACAGCACGGTGAGCAACTTTCTTGTACATACTCACAGTATTCTTCCCTTAGGATGACTCTGTGGAGTACATGCACTGACATTTCAAATCTCCATTGTCAAAGAGCCTTCCAGAAAAGCTACAGAACTTCTGACTCCTGCCAGTGGCGTACAAAATTTTCCCCTGCCCTCACCTCAATCAAGGCCGTTTCTGATCAAAGGAGTTAATACCTTCAGCGAGACAAACACTCTGACCCACAAAACGGCCCTTGGCACCCATGCACACTCACCTCCCCAATTCTGCCCCATCAAGGAAAACAGCAGTTTTATGACACTTGCGTAGGGTTCAAGAGCCTTACCAGGGTCAGCTCCGGGCTGCACCAGAGGAGGAGTAATTCCACAGACCTCCAGTGAAGATAACTAACTGTTCCACAGAGAGGTCCTCCGCTCTGGACTCTGACCACGAAGCAAAGAGAACACACATCGGACTCTGTCAACATACAGAGAGAGCCTGTAGCTTCTGCAAAACAGACCCCCATGAATGAATGTGCAGCCACTGGAGCTGAGATACACGCACACATCCCCACTCATCATCCTTGTCCTCTAAGGGACTTTGGAAACCGCAAGAGCAGAGCTAGGGCCAAGAGCACATATTTTAGCAATAGAAAAGAAAGTTCTTTAAAATAAAACCCACTGCCACTAATCAGTGTAGCCTAAGATTTCAAGTTACCAGTACCCTTAGGGAAAAACTGTTCTTTGTTAATATACTTTCAGCATGAATACCGACCAGGACTATGCGCATCAAAAATTTTGTTTAATTTTTTGGCGACTATTTCTGGAATTCTTCCCCGCCTTCTTAAACAGAGCTCACCAGACAGACGTGTGCTGCTACTTGAGGATCGCTGTCCTGTTATGAGCCCCCAGCATCCCACTGCTAGATGGTGTTGGCCACTCGAAACAACAGGGCAATGCGAGTTGAAGAATCCTACCTTAATGCGCTTTTTAAACGTGCCTACTATCATGTTCATGTCTTCCCACATCATCGGCTATCACCCCCTCTCTACCTCAGAGCCATAAATGGTACTCTCCAGTCATTTATGCTGTGAGAAGCAGAAATTAAGCAGCGCAGAACTGCAGATACAGTACGAGGAATAGAGCTAAGGTTGAGCAGATCGCCCTTGAATGAAGTGGTTAAGTTCTGGTTGCAGAGACTTTACGAAACTACCTCAAAGTGCTGTCCTTACATCTGATCATGTGCCTTAAAATGGCTTGCAGAGAGCTCTATCACGCCCTTGGTGGAGGGCTTTTGTTTTTGACACATGCAAGCAGGCAGCTGGCCAGCCGCCAAAGCAAGAATCATGAGGAGGAGAAAGGTGAGCCTAGGTCTCGGGCCTAGTGTTTTCGAAAGAACACATCACCCGCTTTCCTCCACAGCGAGCAAGACAAAACACCCAGTCACAGAAGTACATCTAGTTATAGAAGTGCAGCACCACGAGTAAACAAGCCTTCTGCTGGCATTAGGCTGGGGCTAAAAGAAAAAAAAACAAAACAAAAAAACAAGTACCGCATCGCTGTTATTTCTTTCCCTTAAGCTGTCTGGAAAATCTCCAACTAGCCAACACTTTGGAGAGTTTTTTTAAACCAAAACTTTCCTCCGAGGCACAGCAGCTGGGATGTACAAATACAACATGGCGTGGTGCAGAGAGTGCTGGGCTCGAGGTCCGGCGATGAGCTTGGGCCCATTACGTGCCCCTTTCTTCAGCCTGGTTTTCCCATTAGTGTACAGTGAGGGTGACACGTGCTCTTCTCCAGGACAGGGGGCCACCATGGGCAGTGTGAGGTGACACGACTCCGACCACCACCGCTCTGAAGGGGGTCTGCCAGGCCGAGCCTCCCACTCCAGCCTGGAGTGTTCGCCTGCTGCTGGACATGTGCCTCAGGGGTGTCGTATCTGGTCCAGCCACAGCAGAGGATCCTGAGAGTCCCAGAAGGGACAAGGAAGAAAAGGACAGCAATGACAAGTTTCCAATTCAACCACAGCGGGCTGCGGCCCGTGAGCTCCACCGCCAGCTTTAGAAATAACCATGGCAATGACTTTTCACAAAAGAATTCCCCTCTGTCAGAGGAAACCTTATCTAGAACCTCAATATATAAAACACAGAAAAAGTGCTATTGGAACTTAATTGTTTAAGGTATAGTGTTTACTTAAAAGTACGAGACTGTCCTTAGGAATGTAATTTTCAATCTCAAGTGATGCATTTAATACATTTTCTTTTAACTACTATGTACAGAAAGTCCTGATATCACATAGATTTGTAAATGATATCTATTTAACCTTTTACTTGCAGCCTCAGAAATCCACTCAGCTAAACTAACCCAGAAACTTGAACGTAGACTAATAAGAACATTCTTAAGTTAGGTAAAACTAACTGGAAAATGTTCAATTCAGAGAGAGTTGAAGAGTGGTTTCTCTGGTCAGCTCAAGCTTTTATTTTTTTTTTTGGAGAAAAACACTGTTAACATGAATCTTAGAACATAATTCGAACAGCAGTGAGGTCAGCTCTGAAAACCCTCCGATACTTAGTACCAGGCTGTGACAGATATTTACGCAAAATTTCCAGAGTGAAATGTATTTTGTTTCGCACAGTAAGTTCCAACTAAGTTTCGATTTCATCACTGACACTCGGTGCAGCCTTTGTAAATACGTACAGTGAGAACAACAGCCCAGATTGCCTAATGGAGATCGTTCCATTTACTTTAAAAGTTTCAGCAACATACACAAGTGAGGGCAACCAGTTTATATTTGAGAGACTCAAGCAATGGAGTTTTCTTGTCAGTCACTGTAGAAGAGGGATTTACACCTCATATGAAATACTTGTAGCTCAACCTTTTCTTGAGTAGTCAACGACCTTTAGTATATGAAAAAGGAAAGCCCTAACAATTATTATCCACATCACTACGAGTGACTCATAAAAGAACAACATCTTAGTATAACGTACACATTGCGTACCACATGTGCAGCATTGTTCTAAAAGGTTACCTGCTTAAGCAGAGTTTGTGTATACAGGACACAGTTTCTGATAATAGCTGGCATACAAACCAGCATCTCAGTCATTTTCGCTGTCATTGTTCTCACAGCATGAAATAAGATTTCCTTCACTTCTCTATGTGTCCAGTGTGTGAAAGAATGGGTCTTTCTCACGTCGGGTACACACATACAAATGCCAGCAAAACACTGACAACTGCAACACCCACACTTCCGAGGAGACAGATCGGAAGAGCAGGAGCATCCAGCCTCGGGACCTTCCCTAACCGGGTGAGCACGCAGGTTCTTCTCCGTCCTGCGTCATTCTACAACGACACCCGCTATTTTCACAGAGGATGGTGGGATGAGATCTTCGAAGTCATGAGTATATTTTTCATGTTAGACTGAAACTTGATGGTAGAAATCTAGGATTCTGAAGAACAGGGTAAAAGCTTGGGGTCTAAGAACATGTGAGAAGAGCCCTGGCTGGTGTGGCTCAGCGGGCTGAGCACGAGCCTGCAAACCAAAGGGTCGCCAGTTCAATCCGCAGTCAGGGCACGTGCCTGGGTTGCGGTCCAGGTCCCCAGCTGGGGACATGTGAGGGGCAACCACACGTTGATGTCTCTCTCCCTCTTTTTCTCCCTCCTTTCCCCTCTCTCTAAAGAAAATCTTTAAAAAAAAAAAAAAAGGAACGTATGAGAAGATAATGAAAACCTGCTTGTTCTCAAAAATGGACATTTTTGACTACAAAGAAGACACGTGGCCTTTTCTGTCAGCTCAGCTCCTGCTTCAGCCCTCAAGCCAAGCAACCAGTTCAACTTTCAAGAGAAGTGCAGCGATTTAGTCCACATTATCCTTCTTTTGTTCCCAGAAGACGGAAGCTCTTTCGCTCATTCACTCAGTCATTCCACAGACATCCACTGGACATCTCCGCAAGGCAAAGGGCTGGACACGCACACGGCATATATCGTCATCAGCATAAATTCCGTTACATTTTATTTTGCAGAGCTCTTCCTTAAAAGATATCAGAAATGAGTGACCGACATCAGAACCATGACTCGCTCCTGTTAGTAAAAACAGTTACAACACTTGGAAGTGTTAACTATTACGATCACATCCAAATACTTTCGCTTTTATGCACATGCTTGAGCTTCCCTGCACCAGGCAGAGCACAAAGATAAGATACAGGTACTGCCCTCGTGGGGCTCAGAGGGAGAGAAGGGAGCAAATTCAAGATGTAGAGGATAGACGATTAATGTTAACGCAGTCACAATACATGGGACTAAGGGAAAGAAAGAAGGCTTAGTTACATTATGGTACAGGAGCTGGGAAGGCTTCTGTGAAATAACGGACATTCTCCTCTGTAGAAGAACAGTGCACAAGGGCAAAAGTGTGCCCCAGGGAAGCGCAGGTACAGAAGGCGGCAGGAGGCAGTGAGATGGCTGACTGTGGCTCAAACAGAGGACTACTGGGTGGGAGTGGCTGGTGAGGAGGTTGGAAGAGAGGACCAAGACTTTCCCATTGGTCATTAGTACGACCGGGGTCACCTGGTGCCAGACACCTCAATCATCTGTAACGTCTCAGAGTGGGAAAGAGTGGCTCCTTCAGCAAATTCCACATGCCAAACTGAGTGGTCACACTGCATTCTCCCTGTACTTGTCAGGAGTCCTGTCCAACACACACATCATCTTCCTCTGGTCTAGGTACACGGAGGGGAGCTCCCCAAACCAACCAACCACAGAGCTGACTCGGCTGTAATAGAAGATAAATATAATAATACATGTCTCTGACTTGGCAGGAGTCGAGTTCTTCCCACATAACTCTTTCCATGCTCTAAAGTAAAATCCATGCAGTTTTTTAACAGCACATCCAAGGCCACTCTGCTTCAAGGGATTTGCAGTTTTAGCCAATTTGCTTAGAAGATGGCTGTGCAAATTTGCACTGCCCCATGCGCCTGGGTTTGAAAAGGAGGGGAGGGATCTCCAGCTAATAGCAGGAAAGAATTTAATAAAAAGCAGAAGCCGGAGCTCCTGTGATAGATGGCTGCTCTTGCAGGTCGACGCACGCCGGGCGCCGCTCGCCCAGCTCTCTGAGAAATGCAAGAAGCGAATTCCAGCGGGCCCGATTCATTCACTCCACCAGATACGTCCTGAATGTCTACTACACCCAAAGCACCATGGCGATTAGCAAGTTGTATGTGCCTCAGCCCATACCCTAAAAGAGCTTATGCTTTAGGAGGAAGAGAGAACATCTACAAAGGACGGCTAAACAAGTCGGATGGTGACAGTGACAGGAAGACACTGAGGAGCCAAAGGAAGTGAAGATCCGCTTCTGGTAAAGGAAGAACAAACTGTGAGAAGACTTGCTGAAGGAAGTAGCTGTAGAAAAAACAGGTTTTGACAGACGGAAAAGATGGCACTTGCTATGCCTCCCTCAAATCTCACGACAAAGCAGTGTGCTGGGGGCCATTATCCCCACGGACCGGGCAAAGAACCCAGGCTCAGCGAGCACGAGTGACTTGCACAACGTCACACACATCACCAGTGGCAGAGCCAAGAACCAAAGGCCTCCTTCTCTGCTAAAGGAAGCCTTCCTGGGAGGACAGCACACTGGAAAAGTGACAGTTTGTGGGAAGGTTAACTCCTGGGGCACCAGGCCAAAACAAGACACTGAGACCACACTGTGGGGTCTCACGCTCCAGGCTGAGGAGAATGTCTGCGTTGCTTGGGTGATGAAGCCGGTAGGGAGAGGAAGCTGTCAAGGAATGAGAGTCTGGGACCCGGTGTAGCGACTAAGAGCCATGGGGGCCAGCCGGTGTGGGTTGGAATCCCAGCTGACAGCTATGCAAAACGTTGCACGAGGTTTTTAATTTCTCTGGGCCTCCACTTCATTTATTAAATGGGGCTGAGAATTCTATACCTACTTCAAAGAATTATTGTGAAAATTAAATGAACTGCAAAGCAGTAAGAATAATGCTACCTATAATAACTGCTATAGAAATATTATTAGATAATGATGGTGATAATGATGCAGCAACTTAATTAACCAGATGAGACACACTGAGGTTGGCATTATCTGAGAGAGGACTGGAGTAATCCAGACAAGGGAAGATGGTAGTAGCTCCTGGGGGAATGGAAAGGAAGTAACCAATCCGAGAGATCAGAGAACTGGGGACAGGAAGAGAGATGTTTCAGGAGGCTTGCAGCCTGGGCAAAAGGTAGTGCCACCGGAAGGGGCCACAGAAGGGTCCCTCAGAGGATTCTTTGCTGGACTGTGCTCCCTGCACATCCAGGCACACTTTTCTGAGCCTCAGGTCTTCCATTTCTATAATGGGACTAAAAATCCTTACCCTTTCTACTGTTGGCATTTTTGGAAAAAAAAAAAATTAAATAAATATATACATATATATATATATAGTGGGCTTGGCCACAGAACGTTGAGACATAAAGCACTGTACGGATAAAAGGCACGAAGTGAAAAAGAGTTGTGACAAGGGATCAGCCTAGGGAAGGAGCCCTGGGAGAAAGGGGAAACTCTGCTTCACCCTGCCCACCTATGATGTTCCCCGACAGCAAGACAGGGTCAATTCCAACACTTCTCACCCTGCACAGCTAGAGGCTGGTGCCAGCCCAGGACCACTGACACCTGAGGCTGCCACGGCACGGCAGAGAGGACACATGAAGGGTCTGGTTCACCTGACAGCCCAGGAGGCGGCCCCCAGCACAGGCAGAAGGATTCGCCATTCCAGGGCCCACCAGAGATCAAGGAAGTCCAGAGGAAAATACCAGTTGGCTGTACCTCCTCTAGCTCTTCAGTTCTAAAGCCTGTGGACGGATCAAAAGAAAGGCTCTGGAGCCAGCCGGAGAGTGGGGAGCAGAAAATCAGCCCCAGGGCGGCAGCAGGCAGCCCTCCAGCATTTGCCTTCCACTGAACCCATGTGTGTGTTTACATGTCCTGCATTGTCTCGTCACTCACTGGGTGAGGTTCCTCAGAGAAACTCATCTTTTTTATGTGGAGTGTATGTAGCCTATGTAATCCAGGAAACCATAAAGATCAACAGCTCATATTCCCATGTAAGTTTTCTTTATTTTAGCTTCGGTAGGAAGTCAGGACCCCAGCCCAGTTCTCTTCTCTGGCAGACTCCGCGCCGCCTCCTCACATCACTACCTGCCGTAGATTGGAAGGGTCTCTGGAACACCATTCTCTCTCCCACTAGCCCGGAGTTCTCATTGTTCTCTGACCCCCTACCAACCAACACAGACCCTGGCGCATCAACTGAAATTTCTGCCCGTCTTTTGGCACCCAAAGACAGTGACCTCTCCAATCACTCAACTTCTCCCCTTACTCAAAAAAGACTTTCAACAAAGCAGCATTTACTCAAGCCTTCCTTGTTTGGTTTTCCAAAAATCTGATTTCCCAGATTAAAAAAAAAATCCTTATTTAGGTTTGAGATCTTAGATTGTGTTCAATTTTAGAGTTGTGTTCGATATAGGTTCTGGAAAAGTAAAAAACCCGATCATTCCAAAATACAGTCACTAAATTCAAAACACTCCAGAAGCTTGCCTTCTCACTTCGACCAACTTTTTCTTCTGACTTTCAACAGTATCTAAGTTGATAAACCAGAGGAAGCCTTAGTTAAAGAAAGAAAAAAAAATGTAAGTACACAGTTCCTAGTGTTCTCTAAGAATTTAGGCTCTAAGGGCACAATCTGTCCACACAGGGATAAATGCAGTTTTATTAAAGAAAACACAATGAGCTTACACACTCTCTCCCAATAGTGTACACTGTACACACGAAGCAGCAAACACAAACTCAAAGGGACAACAAGAGTCACCAGTGGGGGGTGGCTAGGCTGTCGCTCAAAAGCTGAACTGGAAGGCAGGCGCCTGTGCTGGAGAGAGACTCCCGGCTTTAACCTTCCTGAGGCAGTCTCTCTCGCGACCATCAAAAGAAGCTCAAGGTGATGACTACAGATTCATGCAATGGAGCTACCGGGGCTGTTTTCAAAATAACATTTATTGAAGACACAATCAATTGAACTAAGTATCATCCACAAAACCAGGCCCCTTGGCATTAAGCGTGTTTAAGGTCTCGCCCTGGTTGGTGTGACTCAGTGGACTGAGTGCCAGACTGAGAACCAAAGGGCCGTCAGTTCAATTCCCAGTCAGGGGACATGCCTCGGTATGGGCCAGGTCCCTGGTAGGGGGCATGCGAGAGGAAAACACACATTGATGTTTCTCTCTCTCTCTTTCTCCCTTCCTTCCCCTCTCTCTAAAAACAAATAAATAAAATCTTTTTTAAAAAGATCTCAAACACTCCAGGAGTTTCAATTCATTCCAAATATAGACCTGCAATCATAAACTAAGAAGTGAAAGCAGCAGTGTTTTAAATGATTGACCACCTCCATCCAAATATCCCTCACTTCTCTCCTGGGAGAAAATTAATTAGTTACAAAATAAAATTTCTAGAAATTCTTCCATCACAGGAAGACAGATTTTAAGATCAGTGTGCCTTTTCAGAACATTAGCAAAAACTAAAATATATGCAAAACGTATTCCCAGGTCGCTCCACAGCTAAAACGTCACTTTTTGTTTAATAATTTTAAAATACATTGTGTTTATAGTTTGGGTCCTCTCACTACCTGAGCATTTTTCAAGCATCTGGATGTCGGAATTATAAAAACCAAACACAGTTCCACTCCTGCCCACAAGGAGCTCACACGTTGGGTTATCTGCACCCAACATGAAAGGGTTTAAGAAATGTTTAGTAATAGAAAAAGGTCCAAAGTTCTTTGCAGCAGTATTTAATTTTCCTTACTTTAAAAAAAATTAACACAACCAGAAGAATTTTTTTTTTAGTTTTTAAAAATATTTTATGTATTCACTGTTAGAGAGACAGGAAGGGAAAGAGAAAGATAGAGAGAGACCCTGGCTGGCTGCCTCCCAGAAGGATCTTCTAAAAGGGAGATGCTACAGAACCCAAAGTGTGGCACTTGAATCAGAGCATTATTCACCAAAGGACCTACTAGGTGACAAGGCCTGTGGTAGCCCCTGATGGTCATTAACCTCCCATTCTTCATAATGGATTCGTACCACCAGATTTAAACACTCCCAGACCTATGCTTGATTCAGTGGAAGATAACTCACTAATGCTTCCCCACAAAGATCATGCATTCACTTTAATTCACTTGAATAATTTCTCAAACAGCGGGCTGGATTCAAAGTGGGTCTCAAGGTCAGACAATCCTACATGAAGCTAATCTTCCATGAAAGGGGCCAAGGAGTTCTGGTTACTGGGATTTCATTCATTCCAGCTCATTCAACAAATAGTTAATTAAGTACCAACTGGCATGCCAGGGACTTCCCCAACACCGAGCAGTTATACTGGCAAAAAAAAAAAACAGACATGGAACCTTCCCTTGTGGAGCTTACAATCTAGCTGGTAAGTTAGGCAATCAATAAATTCTATTAATTTATTAATTTTATTGAGGGAAAGAAATGAACAGGATGGCATAAGTTCAGAATAACAAGCAGCTGCGCCCAGGGGTGGGAGTAGGGGTGGGCGCTGGATCTGTACGCCTCCTAGATGAGATGGTCAGGCCAGGGAGAGTCTCTCGGAATATAAAACTTCCAGAAGATATATTCTTATAACTTTCTAAATATCTATTACAAAAAACAGCGTGACTTTTACTGAAAAAGGTTCTGAATAACTAGTATACATCATTTAGAAAAGACAAAAACACTTTTTTAAAAAAATGAGGCTAAAGTAATCTATAAATTTAATACATATAGGTTCTGAAAAATTTTTAAACTAGACAAAGTGTTTTCTAAAATTTAATAGATGGGTCAACTTGTAAGAAAAACCAGGGGGAAAATCTTACAAAGGAGAGTAATGAGAAAGGAGTGACTGAGTTAGATATCAAAACCCATTCCAGAGCTAGAATAATTAAAGCTCCAGGTAGAGAGCGCAGCATATGAATGTAATGTCTGGATCCACGGAGAAAAGATTCGATGAGAAGCTGGGGCAAGCCAAGCAGCATTAGGTAAAAACACCTGGATCCCTACCTCGCTTCGTGTACCACACCAGACCAATTCTAGACACATGCAACTATGTAAAGTATGCTATGAGACTGCATTTTTGTGTAAGGAGAAGACGTTTTTACAATAACTAAGATAGTCTTTGGCATATACATAAAAAGAAAAACCCAAAGACCATGAAGGAAGAGTTGATAAAGCTGATTCAGAATTAAATGAGTGACTGCAAAAGTTATATAAATAACAAGGAAAGTGAAGAGGCCAATGACAAACCTAGAAAGAGTATGTGCAATCACAGCACCCCTGAAGTGTCCCTGAGCTATCGCTGGCGCTTCTCAAATTTGCACGTGCACTCTGTTCACCTGGAATCTTGTTCAAAGGAAGATTCTGACTCGGCAGGCCCGGAGTGGAGATCTCGGCTTCTGCATTTCTTAACAGGCTCCCACGAGATGTCATGTAGATAACTTTATAGAACTTTTCTGAAGAGATGTGGGGCTTGAACTGAGTAGGACTCGGAGGACTTCAGAGAATCACCTGGGCAGGTTTCAGAACACTCACAGAAGCCTCACCTTGGGCCATTCTGATTTGGATTAAGGTGAACAGCGGGAATAGGAATCAGCATTTTTTAAAAAACTCCCTGGGTGACAAAGACACTCAGCCTGGTTTGAAATCCAGTAGAGGGGGGTCATCTGGGTCCCCCCTTGCTCTTTCTGTGCTCTGAATACTGCAGAGAGACCTGCCTGAACCTGTAGTTAAAACCATTCCTTTCCCCTCCCAAGACCCCACCTGCCCTCCCTCCCCCAGCCCCAAGTCATCTTTCTGCAGCCTTGTCCAATCACCTCCCACAACGAAGGCTGACAAAAAGGAGAGAACACAGCAAAGGAGGACTATAGCACGGTTAAGCGACATCCGGCATCCCTGTGATGGCTCACTGGCTTGGTCACTGTTTAACCACTATTGCTCTGTGATCCTAGGTGAGCCTCCTAATCTTTTAGACTCCACTTCCTCATTTACAAAACCCAAGTTGTTGTAACAGATAAACAAGTTGACCCATTGAAAAAAATATGTAAACTGTACAGCATCACAGGCACATTAACTATACACTAGGTATGTGACGTCTGGGAACACACACACACACACACACACACACACACACACACACGTCCAAACCCTTCACGTCCACGTCACAGTGACTTTCTACATCACCCCTCTTCCCCATCCTGGTTTAAGGAAAACAACTTTCTCCAGGCTTCCATTTTCTGAATACGCAAGCTGAGCTCTATGAACAGAACAGGTGGAATATAATATTTCACACAGCGCCTAAACTGAAAAGGTCTTTAAGTGTATAGCACATGCCAACAAACACACACTGCCTCATGTCTGCTTATGCACATGCTAAGGGTTTTCCAAAACGAATTGTACCTTCCTAAACAACTTCTACTCTATTCCTAAATGTTAAGTCTCCCCTGAAATTTCCTCCCTGCTCGTTTACACTGCCATGCCTCCCTGCCTCCAAGTCTGGGGGACAGTGGAGGAAGCAGGCATTTTGTTTCTGACAACGCCCCCAAAGACACACATCTTAACTGGTCTCAAGAGAGAGGCATTCGCTATTTAACCCATTTGCTACAAAATTCATTGAACTTGGAAGATTCCCTGCCAGAGGACGCTGGAAGCACGTGCCCATCGTACACACTGGATTTATCACAGGGAAGCATCGGCCAAGGGCCACTGAGAGCATGCCTTTCACACTGCTCAGAGACGGGAGGGGAGAAGAGAGAGGTGGCGCCAACAGGCAGGACATTCGGGGCTAATGACACACCTGACTTCCCTCTCTCCAGGTGCTCAGACAACCAGGACTCCTCAGTGCCCACAGGGTACGACTGGGAAAATTCCTCACCTGCCGCATTGGAACCAAGAACCACATAACCTAAATCCACAAGGCGCACCAGGCAGCAGAAAGGCCTAGGTTGGGCCTTGAAATGTTCCAGTTTGAGCTAAACATCTTAATGTTGCTCCCCGGGACTGAATCCATAGTAGAGAACAGGGTGCAGAACATCAGCCCTGCATGGCCAACCAAGCAGATGCCAGGTGCTACCACACTGAGCTAGCTGCCTTCGGTGAGTGGGGCCTCTCCAGCATACCACCCAGGGCACGTTTCCCAGCAAACTGGTTGGCCAGAGACAATTTTGTCTCAATTAACCTAAGGGGGGAAAAAGAGTAGGGGCCAGGGGGTCTATCAGAAGACCTCTGAATCAGGAACTGCAGCCAGCTCCAATGGGAAATGAAAAACAGGAAATGGAAAACCATCAGGAAATGAGACTGTTTCCAAGGTCTCTCATCTCCTCTGCACGACTGCTTTGTTCTTTTCTCTCTGCAAAGCCATTTTAGTCCACGCTTCTCTGCGCCCGTGGGTCAGATATCTACTCCCCATTTACCTTTTCCTTGACCTACTGTGTGAGCATCAAAGACAAAGCAGGATTGCTGTCTCAATCCCAAAATACTCAGGAGACAGAGTTTAACTCAGCTGGGGTCAGATGTCCACCTTTGATGCAAACATCAGAGAGAAGGTGGGTGAGCTGGTCTAACTATAGAGGATATCTACCTGTCCAGCATAATTACAAAAAAAAAATAACAGTACAAATGGCAGCTTAGTGAACCCTGACCTTTGTTAAGCCACAAGGTTTTCCAGAGGTACCATTCTGACTTCTTATTATCACTCCAAAGAAGCACAGCTGTACAGCCAGATCCTCAAATAACAGATAAATGTCTTCTTTGTAGCTTGCTTGTTGGTTGCTCGGGTGGGAGAAAAAAAGCATTTTGCTGTTATCAAACAGGAGTTTATTTCTGGTTCGTCCTTTTGCCTGGAAACGAGCAAAACCTGGACAATTCACGAAAATGTCCTTGAGATCATGAATACAAGGGGGAGAGAGGCAGCCGTGGTGCAGACAGACACGACGCACACAGAACTGAAGCCTTCTGAGGCAGAGGTATGAAATACAGTTTTCCACAGGAAGAATCTGTGCAGTGTAGAGGTTCTGCAGAGCTCCTTCCTTCCAAAGGACTCTGGGTTTCTCCTAAAGTAGTCCCAAAGAGCCCATCAGGCGGGGGTCTCTTTCACCCTGGGCAACAAACACATTCCTCCCTGATCCTGGGCTGCTCTGTGTGGTTGCTAATAAGATATCTATTACAGGAGGTTTACAAATCCATTTACATTGATTTTAATTAATGAATCAATCCCTGGCCCTGAACAACTTGGTTCAGAGACAGTAAGCAATTCAAAATTCAGTCTGTATTCCCAGCCTAAAATCTACATTAAAAAGAAGTTAATTCTCAGATCAATACAGGACAAACAAAAATAATTAGGTTTGTATCTCTAAACAAAAAGAGAAACATCACTTCCAAATTTAGACAATAACTCTTCACACATTAATACCAGGAATGTATTTTCAGTGATTTCCTAACAGCCTCACCTAAGGTAAGAGATTTTTTTTTTTGTACAAGCCTGGAATCTGGAAAACCAGAGTCAGATATTATGACTCTTAGTCAAACCTCTGAAATCAACAGAGCCCAACTTTCTCAAAAACTTATCAGAACCTTTTAGCCTAGACCAAAGTTGAACAGAGAATTACCCAAACACAAAACACACATGACAAGAAAGAACAAAGTGGCACTCACCAGCCTGGCTGTGCTCTGAACCAGCCGCACTTCATTAAAAAGGCAGTCAAACTCTTGCATTTGCTTTTTATTCTATCTTTTACAAAGGCTGAAGAATTTGACCTTTCTGAGCTATTGCCGATTATGAACTGGAAACAAGCTCCATTTAAACAATAGCATGAATATACGAATCCTCATCATTTCATTTTTTTCCTTCTTTTTCCTAGTCTTTCCACAGGGTGCATCTACCCAGTCTATTTTTAAACTTGTATCAGAACTTCCAATGACTCTACATGAACCTATAGTGGAAAAAAAATCCAGTTTCAGTCCCATCTTCTCAAATCCAACAGCTAGTGTAAGAAAAGATCAGAAGAGTTAGTCGATAAATGAAAATGCATCACAATTTTAATTTTTTAAGATAAGAAAGTTCATAAATGCACAAGCAAAACGTAAAGCAGCAGTGAGCACCAAGCCCCCACAGTCACAGACACCAGCCCATGTCTGCTCCAACTCAGAACTCAGACAAGTGTGGGCTGCTCGGAAAAGAGAATAAACAAAAATGCAGCAGACCCATGACAATGGGAGACAACCACTTCAGGTTTCTTGCCTACGTTTGAAAATATGTGATAAAAGTTATCAAATTGATTTTGAAATCAGTAAGACTGGTCTGAAACACTGCAAAAAAGAACACTGCCCCCCCGCCCCCCGCCAACCCTGATCAAAGAGCCTGTGTATAAGGAAATAAACTGCAAGCAAAAGCAAGAGACAGGCCAGAGCTCAGGCGGCTGGCACATGCATGCCTTCTCTCCTCTCTCCCTCCCTCCCTCTCTCCCTCCCTCTCTCCCTCCTTCTCTCTCTTCCTTTCTGTTTCTCAACGGGGTGAACAAAACAAAAGGAGTTGACACTACAAACTATACATATGGACTCCAGAGCTCCCTGCCTAATGTCAGCTTGCATGCCCACAAGTTTTAGGATTCACTGGAACACTAAAGCTCCTTGAAACGTTGCCATGCGTTTGTCGGAGCACTTCGGCAGATCCAGCCTGCCACCTTCCCGGCTGAGTCGTGCAGGGCTGCACAGCAGAGCGGGCTATGCCAGTGTAGCCTGACATCAGATCAAGACCACAAATTATAACCAGTTTCAGTAAATTGACTCAAGTGCCTTTGTTCCTCAGACATACATCTTCCTACCGCTTACAAATGCAGGCAGCAAACCTAACCACCAACTCGACTATAGCCAGGACTGGGAAAGGAAGTTATTGAAGCCTGGATTTCCTGCTTTTGCTTGTAGCCAAGAACTATGAGGCTTGTAGTGGTTTCAGGAACTGACTCATCTAATGATTCATGGATAAGATACTGCTTTTAATATGCTTCTGACCCAAAGACTCAAGAACTTCAAAACCAATCTGAACCTATGTTTCACTCTTATTTGCACATGAATAGTCATAGCAAATAGCAAAATAAACAGGAGGACAATGGTCAGTGAAACAATGAAAACATCACACCAAGGGCAGGAAAAGTGGAATGAAAATATCACATGTGAGGCCGTGAGCAAAAGCCTAATCTGTGGGCTGTGACTTGACAGTGTCCAAACTTCCCAAAAGTCGATAACAGGTGGGACAAGGTTTATTTTTAGATGTCATTCCCCTAGATGTAAAAATAGATTTAGCACAGCAATATTTTAATTCAGGAGCATCTGGGGTTGTGACTCTAAATACCCAAGATGCAAAGAAGCACGCAGCTCCAGATTGAACTGTTACAGTTGCAAACCAGGGAGAGTTCCGGGTTAACCGTCAAATGAGCCATGGATAATCAAGGACTCGAGGTGGAATTCATTCTCTTAAGTCATCCTCTACGGAAGTCTGCAATGTTTTATTTCCACACATCTTCAGACCGTTCTTCTCTTCACCACCCCCAAACCCACACAAATACACTCACTCCCAGTCCTGAAGAGCAAAGCTCTCTAAAAGTACAAAGTCGGGAAGCTGGCACCTCTGGCTGCTCCCTGTGATGTCCCCGTGGCTCCATTCATCATCAGGAAGTCCCACTAGGGAACAGTTTTCAACCCTCCCTCACCTGCTAGTCCTTGGGTTTTCCCTGCCCCCCAGAACAGGACATCAAGCACAGGCCCAGTTTCGGGGGTGGCTTTCAAAGTGTTTGCAGGTTTCAACACAAGCTCGGAGGCACAGAGGGAAGGAAGGGGGTAAGAAAACTCAAATGTAAGCTGGTGGGGGGGCAGGGGCGGAGGAGGCAGTAGGAACAGTTGACCAGGCGAGGCCAAAGTGCAGGGGCTGGCTGGCAGGCGCTGCGAGGCTGGGCTCCTCCAACAGATTTACTGACATGACGTCAGTGGCTCCCGTCCAGCTTTTTCTTTAGTAGCTTTTACCACTTGCCTCTTGAAGCCTCCACTATGTGAGGGAGCCACAGGACCACAGTGAAAATTCCCTTTGTGCAACCAAGTTTACCTCGGGGCACAGAGGCCAGCCATGAATTACAGGTTCCTCACCCTCTCTCTGTGCCCACGGAGGAACGGGAAGGGCATCAACTCCAACGATACTGTACTTTCCTTAATACAGAAGGACCATTAAACGAAGCTAAGTGCCTTAAAAAAAAAAGCCCAGAGGTGGAGAGGGGGCAAAATTTCACAGGCCAGGACACTAATTAATTTCTGAGGGATGCCATGAATGACGATAATTTCAGGACCATTCACTCGTTCTGTTATGAGGCTGTGTTGGCTGGACTGTGAATGCACACGGCTTTGTTTCACCACCAACAAAAAAAAAATATTACTGAAGCTGAAACTCCAGGCCTGAATGGAACCTCTAAAGAAAGCATGACAGCTTCTCTTTAAAATGAGTTTTTGGTTGTCGTCGTGTTTTGGTTTTTGTCTAAGTGCACAGTCAGTGATGTACCAACGTGAGCATAACACAATTTCCAAAAAGCAAAGACAGGAATTGCTAAAAATAACTCTAATAGCAGACCTGCTAAACAAAAAAATGACTGATTTCAGACTTACAACCTTTCTATACAGTACAGCCACAACGGCATACCAGCTGTGTTTCGTGTAAGACTCCACTGCATAAATCTGACCAAAACTACAAAGCTTTAAAATTCTTGCAGCTTCTAAAACAATATGTTAGTGATAAATTCCTTAAATGACTAGAAAATTAAATATATTCTATTTTAAACGCTTCAGAAGAGGAAGGTATAAAACTTAACAAGTATTTATTCAAACAGGTGTGTTACGAATGACCCCAGCAACATCATCAAACTGTGGTTTGCAGTGTGAATGGTTCAGAGAGGTAATAAGGTAAGAAATTTCTCACCTTCTGCTTATTTAAACAAGGGGTAGAACAAACATCACCGAAGTCTTCTGTGACGTCTACATTACCATGAGCTTTGGCCCCAAAGATGAGAGTCGAACCCTGGGGAACTCTTCAATCTGGCCTTTTTCTCAAGGGAGAAAAGGACAAGATGACAAGCAAAGGCATGGAAGTGGCAGATGACAGTCAAAGGGGTTGGCTCGAGACAAGTGTGCAAGGGAATTTTTTTACTAGTGATCAACAAGCTGACATGGTAGGTGGGATCCATTTCTGAGGGCATGGAAGGGGGGAAAAAGCAGAGACCCTAGCATCTACACTGTAGCCTTGAAATACCATTTCCCATTAAAAGGAACCAAAACACTGGAGAAATGGTCTGCTTTAAGTCCAAGAATATACAGGAATGAACTGGACATCAAGTAAGCTATCGAAAACTATTAGGCTTACATCGTAATGACACAGGAGTCCACTAAAGAAGCTCCTATTGGCCAAAGATGGTGAAATCTGAGCATCAATAAAAAGAGTAACTGCAATGCATTTAAAAGCATCCAATCATTTAAAATCTGATTGTATTAGGATACCCCCAAAAAAAAACAAAAAACGGAAACCTGCCTTCCCTATATAGACTATATACCACGTTAACCAAATAATTGATGATAAAAAGTCTTTCTCTAAAAAGGTATTCTAGGAGTAAATGAAGAAGGAATTAGAGGATTGGAGTATCTCCAGTGGCTCCTATGAATAACAGGTATGGGCAGAGATCATTAATCAGTAGCTGCTAATATCACAAAGACTACCCAGCAGGGGCCTCCTGGTGGAGTATGGGAAAACTAATTACAAAATATTCCTGTCAAAAAAAAGTTAAACCTGAATCAGATCAAGCTTCTAGGTCTAAATTCCCATTTACAGGACAGACACAGATAGTAGAAAATGATAAAGGTGACCATGAGGACGCAACTGCAAAATCCAAAAGAAGGAAACAATGAGGCTTTTTGATAACAAATCAACTGCAACAAAGGAAAAACAAAAGAAGGCAGGAGGTCTTCGAAGAGTTTTAAGAAACACAGTAACCAAATGTAACCTGCTGTTCTTCTTTGGAATCTGATTTGAACAAACCAACTGTGGGAGAACAGTTATGACATGACCAAGAACATCTGAATGGGGGACTAGATATTTGATATTAAGGAATTATTGTTAACATGTTCCTATGATATTATACATGGTGCTTTAAAAAAAAATTAAAAATACAAGCCAACAATTCACAGATGAAACGGTGTGACACCTGGGAGGGGAGGATGGGGTTTAGAAGAAACAGGAATGGCCACGACTTGATGACAGCTGCTAAGTGACGGTGGTCCACGGGGGCTCCTCACCCTCTACTGTGCTGAATTTTTCCAGAACAAAAATTTAAAAAACCTAAAATAAAATTAAAAGCAGACACTGTTCCCGACCCCCTCCTTCAAAAGGAGAAAGATGCTCTAGGAAGAGGTCCTTGGCACTCGACTTCGTGGCTGCCAGGGTGTGGCAATCTCGGTCGTAACTGCATCCATGGCTAACGTTTACGGGACACCTACCACCAGGCATGTGTCGACCCTCCGTTAACCCTGGCTACGACCCATAAGGAAAGCACCCCTACGTCCATTTTACAGGCAAGGACACTGGGGCTCAGAAAGATTAAAGAGGTTGCCCAAGGACGAACAGACAAGTGAATGAAATGTGTGTGGTTCCACAAGCTCATAAGCATCATGAAAATCAGAAAGAGTTGGTTCTTTTCAGAACAGTCACGACTTTTAAGAGGGCCAGCTAACTCCATAGTCCAAAAGCGTCCGTGCTCTCCAGCGTTCAAAAACAGATAAGTGGTGCTTTACTGATGACCATTTTTGGTGAAACTCGGGGAGCTGCACAGGCAGAGTTTCTAAAATCTCAAAGTGATAAGAGCAGAGGAGAACACATGAAAAAGTGGAGGGTGTACATGCAAGCATGCGTGTGTGCATTCAAGTATATGTGCGCACAAGTGTGTGTGTATGTGTGCGTAAAACCCTGAAAGCAAAAGGGAAACTGGCTGAGGAAAGAGAGAGAAAAACAACAGAGCAGGAAGCCCAGCAAGAGGGGAAGCTGGGGAAAAGCTTAAAGCTAAACCCAAAGGAGGAAGATGGAAAAGCAAATAAATGAGCTCCCGTCAGACCAGTCCAGTCCAGTTGGGAGGAACCCTCAGGGTCCTGGACGGAAAACTGAAGGGCCAAGGAAGCAGGGGACTTCAGACTGGGTCAGGGGCACCAACGGAGAAGCTCACTGTGGGCCATTCACCATATCTCGTTACCTTTCACTTTAAACTCACACTCAGGAAGTAGTATTATTTTCCTCATTTTTCAGGTGAGAAAATAGAAGCCCAAAGAAATTACGTTACCCAATTATCTGCCAATAAGCAGAACTCGGGTCTGACTTTAAAGCCATGCTTTTAGACTACTTGATGACATGTATCAAGCATTAGGGAAGTATACAAAGTTAGGGCAACACCAAAACGGCCCATAGTGGAAGTATCACAGATGTGGTAGGAAAGACTAAGAAAAGGACAAGACCTGAGAAGGAGGGGAAAACAAGAGCACAAGTCCCAGAAATTGGCCATGAGTGGCCAACCCCTTTCAGCCCATAGTGACTAGAACTAGGTGAACAGAAGGAAAGACAGTACCAACCAGCCCACTCCCCTCCACTAAAAACCCACCACTTGGAGATGTCAAAGGTGGATAGCAATCCCATTAGCAGCCCCATTTCAAAGCCTTCAACGTCTTCTTTCAGTAGCCTGATTACTAAGGGCTTTGAGGAAAGCCCTGAACTCCCTTCTCCCCGCCACTCCTCCCACTGCCCATCACATGTCA
>PVKM010025004.1:0-20180 GCA_004027735.1 Carollia perspicillata
CTCTCCTCTCCTCTCCTCTCCTCTCTCTCTCTCTCTAGCTCTCTTTCTTCTTTCTTTCTCATTTAGGGGCAAAAATCTGATCTAACCTAAGGCTTATTATCTTTATTTATACTTTGTGTGAAGGTTGATTTTTGCTTTGAAAATATTAATGTGTTGATTATAGGATGCTGATTCAGACAACTTTAGAGGGTGATATCACCCTTATGATCCACAGATTCTAAACTCTAAAATCAATCTGGCTCTAAGAGGTTTTGGGTCAAGGATATAAAATCAGTGAAGTGAGATTAGAGGAAAGGGCTAAAGATGTAGATAAGATAGAAATTAAATAAGACTGTAAATAAAAAAGAGAACTGAGGGTTGTTTTACTTTTAGTATCCCACATGCCTATAACAATGGATGGCACTAAGAGGCTTGTTAAAATGCGACTTTAACACTGTTTATTGAATTAAACTCCTGAGAGATTGACTGTGGTAACAGTCTTGCTGTTACAGTGGTCTGAAATTTGTATATGCCCAGTGAGGGGCAGACTAAGAGACAAACATGGTAATTACTGTCATCTTTGCTTGCATACCTCATCTCTGGAGAAAAAACTGAATCAGCTGATAGCTCCAGGCATCCTCTGTGGCCAGACCATTGGCAATGACAAGGCTTTGCATGAAAGATACCTCCCTCCCAACCATAGCTGTGCTAATCTACCTGGCCCTCAACCAGTGCTGTTTAGGGGACAATGGAAGGCTTAAGAGCCAGTACCTATTTCTGCTCCTTGCTTGCACTGTGGCAGAAAGTGAACAAAAGTTCATTGTGACTTTGGTTTGTTGTTTTACATGACACCTCAACACCTGACAGATCAACACCTAAGACCAACTTCATCTCAGTGCTAGTGCTCTGCATGTAACCTTCAGGAACCGTTTGTTATGGTCCTATTTATCTCATACACCTTTAACCTTGACTTCTACTTGTTCTCTCTCATTAGCATTTAAATATGATCACAGTTTATTTCATTTAAAAGTTCTTGGCCTTATCTCCTCCTCGTGCAATTAACTCTTTCTCTTTTAAGTTCTGGAACAAGAAATGACTGACCCCCAAACTTTAGCACATGCTGTACCCACAACTGAAAACATCACACTCTTACACTTCAATTGGCTACATCTAACTGGTCTTCAGTAACTTCCTGTTCCAAGAAACTTATTGTATTTCACCATTCCTAGTCAGGGATCTTACCTCTGGGTTCCCACAGTGCCTTGTGCTTGCCTTTATCAAGGCTTTATATTTATTTACTGGTTACTCCACTCAACTGAGAATTTGTTGAGGACTGAGGAATTAGTTGTATTTATATCCCAGATTTGCCAAAATTGCCTGGCTCTTCATAGGCACTCAACAAATGCTCAGCAATGAGTAACAAACTCAGCATAAGGTAAAAAAATAATAATAACCCAGGGTAACTTAGTATATCTGCTAAGAGTACAGACATCTTTGCCTTCAAAGCTTAATTTAAAAAAAGCATTATTCTTACTCCAACATTATATTTCCTGTATAATAGGCCTTACTATGTCAGCTTATGATGAAGATATATACTTTCTTTTATCTTGGTCATTAAACCTGGATGATAAGAATACCATGATCAATCTTTACTGGTTTCAGCACCTCATCCTATTATTTCCAGAGTTTTAGAATTAATGTGTGATCTGAAAATGTTCCCAAACATCTGCACCCTGCAGAAAAGACCATTTTAAATATAAAAAATGAGTTAGTTGCTCTGTTATCAAAACATATATTTTTGAACCATTGTTAAAATTACTTTGATGTTAATTATCACTAAACTAAGAATAATTGATTAAACCGCATTTTTGTTCTTACCCTTGGAAAGGTTGTAAATCTGTCCAATTCTTCAACAAAGCAGAACATCTGCAAACTAATTGCAGACATAACAATCAAGAGGCTGGCAGTAAATACAACCAAACTCCCAAGCTTTTTCCCAGGACCAAATATCTTGTACACAAAGTCTTCTAATGCAGGTGAAATCTTAATAAGCCGAACCACCCGAAGAACCTATTGTAGGAGAGAAACACATACATATTTGATCATTTATTTACCCTGAATGTTAAATAAGCTCATACTAAAATCTTATTTTTCATAACACTTTATCAAATTGTATTTTTCCATTTAATCAGGTAGGGATGAAAAGTTACAATATAGTTACTAAGATATCAATCTAATTCACTGCCTGCTTTATAGCAAGAATTCCATAAATCCTAAATGAATGAATGAAGGGAAATGGTGACAACTAAGTGTTTTAACATATACTCCAAAACGGTATTACTAATATACACTATCGAAATAAAACTGATATCTTTATAATGTTCAAATATTGAAGAAAACATAAACCTTCTAACTTGGAGCTTTTACTTATAGGTGAGACTGCTATCCTTATATCCATTCTCTCTATCCTTTAAATAATAGAACTTTCGGGATTTTATGCTATCAAGTAGCTACCCAGGGCTATAGACTACATTTTTTCAGCCTCATTTATAGATAGATGTGGCAGTGGACTAGGTTAAGAACTATGGAATGTGAAAGGAAGTGATTTTTGCAACTTTCCACACATTAAATTAAATTAACCTGACCTGGATACTCTTTTTATACTTTTATTTGGCTATGAAATGAAACAATTGGACTATCACCTTTGGACCAAAAATAAAAGCCTTGAATACAAGACGAGAGGTGTAATCTGACACAAAAGAGTGACTTCCTGAATGACCATGTGGAGCAGAGCTATCTACTCACTACTAGAAAGAAACAAACTTCAATCTTACATAAACCTTCTATTTGTAAATCTTCATTACATTTCCTTACTTGTTATCTTAGCACATACATATGTTTAAGATGGTTTGCATGTTTATATATATGCAAAATCTCCCACTAATAACTAATTAATAAGTTTCCTCTTTCATTTAACATATACTGATTGATTGTCATGTGCCAAACATTGTGTTAGAAAAATATATTCTATGGCTACTATTACAAAGGGAGAATAAAACAAAGACACAACTCTTCAGGGCATACCTATAACATTAAAAATATAAATTAGGATTTTGCAAGATGGCAGAAGGGTGAATGGAAGTCACATTAATCTCTCCCAGGACCAATTTGGAATTTTAACTAAATTGTGGAAAAATCACCCAGAACAAACAACTGAACTATAGTGAAGAGAGAGGACTTATAACCTTGGACAGACAGAAGAATCAGCTTCAGCACAAAATGACTTGTGCCCACAGGTAGCAGTGCTGGAGGGATAATTAAGCAACCAGTTGGATTCCCCTGGGAAGAGTGGAGTCTAAACCCTAAACTGGAATCCCCAGCCTAGAGCACCAGAGTCCAAAAAGTACACAGACAACAGCCAGTGGAAAAAAGCAGCAGGGCTGCTCTCTGTCAGAGACAGATGGATGGAGATTCAAAGAGCGTTAAAAGGGCCAACACACAAATTTTCATTTGCAGCTACTCACCCTGCTCCATCCAAGGAAGGGGGGCAGAGTGGGCTAGAGATGCCTGAAGAGAGATGGGACAAAAGCTTTGGGGAGAGAACTGAGATAGTAGCCACTGGGATCCTGGTGGTGAATCATCCCCCATACAGGAGCAACCATTATGCTCAGGCAGACTACTCCCCTCTAAGCAGCAGCAGCCTGAGGGAAACAACAGCTGCGCCCCCAGGAGAGACTCTTCCCTGGCTCTGTGGTGCTTAAGCCTGACTGCTGAGTGCAGAGTGACTAGATTCACAACTGAAGGAGACAGCTGTTGGGAACTGTTCTGCCTGGTTTCAGGAGTTGTAACTGCCCCCCATGGCTAAGGCTGAGTGAGCAACCTCCGGACTATGGGCCACTAAGGAGACTAAGCTTATCTCCCTGGCAGGAGTGCTGCTTCTGCCATCTCTGACCCCCAATGTCTGGTCAGTTAGCCAGAGATGGGTAAGACTCCTCAAGGGAGGGGCAACCCAAGCCAGACACGATCACGTGGGAGGCCCTCAAGAAAGGACTCGGGGGGCTGCATCAAATAGGAGGTGAAGGACCCTCACCCCCTGGCTATTTTGATATAGCCCGAGTCCATATTCTATCTGGGAGAAGTGCTTCCTGGCTGTAATCCACTTAAGCCTGAATCTTGACAGGGAGGCAGTACAGCTCTCTGTCAGCTAGAGTGGGTTCTGGGGTGATCAGGCATAAGAAAGAATTCGTAAAATCCTGTGAAGTCTGCTTTGCTAAGAGTGCTTTCATTCATATGATAAGGGTCTGGGCAGGAAATGAGTACGTCTCCTAAAGTTTTTGTGTAATCCCCTTACCTGACAGACACTGACTCAGATTATGCCTTCAGATTTCTTTGAAATGTTATCTGTTGTTTGATCCTTGCTGCCTGACACTGATTGATGAGCTTTACTTATATCCCTGTGTGTTACGAACCTAATAAAAAGCCATTGAGGAATGGGACTCCTGGCCTTTCTCCTTTAAGAGATCGGCTACCTTTCCTCCCCAAGCAGATCATGTCTTGGTAGCATTATTTTCATCTGTGGTGGATGGGGAGGCTCTGTGGGCAGAGCCCACCCACAGACAGCCACAGACCCTAGATCCATGGAAGTCTCAAACAGGCTGCATAAGATCAGATACAGTCAACATCTGACATTACCAGAAGCAGATCCAGAAAGAACAAAACAGTGGTAAATACTAGAGGCTACCGAGACAGAATTCACTGTGGTCTGCTCCACGATTTGTGATATTTTCTTTCCTGTATAGCTTTCTAGCATTCATTTCTTGTCCATCAAATTTGTACATACCCTACTTTCTTTATTCCCTTTTTTATTCATGATGTAAACTTTACTTTCTTTGCATTGCTCTGACTCCCCACTTGTACTAGTGCTCCTCCCTCACTCTTCTCAAAACAATTTTTCTTTTAGTAGGTCATGTCATATTCTCTATCCTTTCTTATAATGCTCTTAATTTCTTTATGCACTCATTAATGCTGGTTCATTTGCTGTTGATAGTGGGCTTGCATGGGGGTGGGAGTTATTTTTGCAGGGGTGGGTTTGTTTCCTGGGCTTTGTGGTTTTGTTCTGGCAGCACCTGCACAAAGCATACAAGATGTGGTGGGCAGAGTGACCCTCAGCCAACCAGATGTAGGGAAAGACCCACCGAAGAATGACCCAACAACAATCAAAACTCAGTTACATCCAGAGAGCCAACATAAATGGCATAAAGGGCATCCCAAAAACATAAAGTTCAGGAGATCAAGGAGATTGCATCACTGAATCTCACAGTCTCCTACCATAGAATACCACACCACAAAGTCAGGGAGTCAAAACAGATCATTTTAAGATGCAGAAGCAAACAAGAAGAGTCTCACAAATAATGGGAAGACAAAGAAATAACCCCCAATAGAAAGGAAAGGAGGAATCCTCAGAAATAGTGCTAAAAGAAAGAGAGGTGAGTCAACTATCAGACATCAAGTTCAAAACAATGGTTATACAGAAGCTCAATGAGTTCACTGAGAATTATCAAAAATTACAGGGAAACTATGAGGAACTTACTGCAAATTATATCAGCATGAAAAGGATATAGAAACTATCAACAAGAGCCAAGAGGAAATGAATACAATTTGTGAATTGAAGAACACAATAGAAGGAATCAAAAGTAGACTAGGTGAAGCAGAGTGAGCTAGAGAAAAAAGTAGGAAATAATTCCTAGAAAGAACAAGAAAAGGAAAAAAGACTAAAAATGAACAAAGAGGGGTTAAGGGAACTGCAGGACAACATGATAGGTAATAGTATCCTTATAATAGGGATACCAGAAGGAGATAAGAAGATCAAGGGATAGAAAACCTATTTGAAAAAGTAGTGAAAGAAAACTTCCTTAATTTGATGACAGAAAAAGGCACACAAGTTCAGGAAGCACTGAAGGTCTTAATCAAGAGTAATCCAAAGAATCCCACTCCAAGACACATCATTATTAAAATGGCAAAATTCCAAGACAAATTGAGAATCTTAAAGTCAGCAAGGGAGAAATGGGAAGTGACATACAATGGAGCCCTAAAAATGTTAGCAGCTGACTTCTCAATGGAAACACTACAACCCAGAAGAGAATGGCCTCATATATTCCAAGTAATGAAAAACAAAGGCCTGCAACCAAGACTACTCTACCCAGAGGGGATCTCAATTAAAATGGAAGGCAAACTAAGAAGTTTGCCAGTCAAAAGAAGGCTAAAAGAATACACCTTCTATAAACCAGCATTGCAAGATATGCTAAAGAGACTGCTTTAAGAAGAAGAAAAAAGGTGAGAGAGAGAAAGGAACACAAGTACAAAGGAAGTAAAATGGCAATGAATGAGTACCTATCAATAATAACCTTAAATGCTCCAGTCAAAAGACATAAGGTAGCTGAATGGATAAGAAAACATAACCCACTGATATACTGCCTACAAGAGACACACCTCAGAACAAAAGACGTACACAGACTGAAAGTGAAGTGTTGGAAAAAATATTTTAAGCAAATGGACAGGGAAAGAAAGCTAGGGTAGCAATACTTACATCAGGCTTCAAACAAAGGCCATAAGAAGACACAGAGAAGAGAATACTTCATAATACTCAAGGAAAGAATCCATCAAGAAGACATAAATATTGTAAACATATATGTACTCAACATAGGAACACTCAGATACATAAGGAAAATCTTAGAGGACTTCAAGAAAGTTATAGACAGCAACACACTTATATTAGGGAATTTTAGGACTCCGTTGTCAACAATGGAGAGATCTTCCAAACAAAATATCAATAAGGATATTGTGGAGCTGAATGATGTATTAGATCAAATGGACTTAACTGATATATATAGAACCTTTTATCCCGAAGCAAAATACATATTCTTTTCAAATGCACATGGAATATTTCAAAGATAGATCACATGATAGGACACAAAATAAACCTCAATAAATTCAAAATAATTGAAATCATATACAGCATTTTCTCAGACCACAAGGGCTTGAAACCAGAAACCAACCTAAAAAAAAACCCTAAAAAATATTCAAACTCATGGAGACTGAATAGCATGCCATTAAACAATGAATGGGTTAAGAACAAAGTCAAGAAAAACATCAAAAAGTTTCTGGAAACAAATGAAAACGAACACACAACAGCCCAAAACCCATGGAACACAGCGAAGGCAGTCCTGAGAGAGAAGTTCATAGTGATATAGGCCTACTGAAAAAGATAGAAATATTCCAAATAAACAAGCTAATGCTACATCTACAAAAACTGGAGGAACAATGACAAATGAAGCCCAGAGCCAGTAGAAGGAAGGAAATAATCAAGATCAGAGCAGAAATGAATGACAGAGACTAAAAGAACAATTCAAAGGCTCAATAAATCTAGGAGCTGGTTCTCTGAAAAGATAAATAAATTGACAAGCCTTTAACCAGACTAAAAAAAGGGAAAGGATCCAAATAAATAAAATGAGAAACAAAAGAGAAGCAGATTACAACTGATGTCACAGAAATACAAAGAATTGTAAGAAATTGCTATGAACAACTATTTGCCAAGAAACCTGAAAACCTGGATGAAGTTGACAAATATATAGAAAAGTATAATCTTCCAAAACTGCATGAAGAAGCAGAAAGTCTGAACAAACCAGTAATAACCAATGAATTTGAAGCAGTAATCAAATAACTCCTGTCACACAAAAGCCCTGGACCAGACAGTCCCACAGGAGATTTTTCCAAAGCATTTCATAAAGAGCTAACCCTGATCCTTCTCAGACTATTCCAAAAAATCCAAGAAGAGGGAAGATTCCCAAACTCTTTTTAGGAGGCCAGGAACATCCTAATCCCCAAAACAGATAAAGACACAACAAAGAAAGAAAACTTGAGGCCAACATTGTTGATGAACACAGATGCTAAAATCCTCAACAAAATATTGCCAAACAGTATCCAGTAATACATAAAAAATATCATATACCGTAATCAAGTGGGATTCATCCCAGGTATACAAGGATGGTACATTATTCACAAATTAGTAAACATAATACATCACATTAACAAAAGGAAAGACAGAGATCACATGATCATATCAATAGATGGGGAAAAAGCATTTATTAAGGTACAGCACCCATTTGTCATAAAAACACTCAGCAAAGTGGGAATAGAAGGAGTATACCTCCACATAATAAAGACCATACATGAAAAAGCTGCAGCCAACATTATACTCAATGGGCCAAAACAAATACTTTCCCATTAAGATCAGGAACAAGACACGGGTGTACACTTTTACCACTTCTATTAAACATAGTATTGAAAGTCCTAGCCACAGCAAACAGACAAGAAAAAGAAATGAAAGGCATTTAAATTAGAAAGCAGGAAGGAAAAACTGTTATTGTTTACAGATGATGTGATAGTGTACATAGAAAATCCTATACAATCCTCACAAAAACTGCGTGATCTAATAAGTGAATTTGGCAAAGCAATGAGATACAAAGTCAATATTCAGAAATCAAAGGCATTTTTCTATATAAACAATGAAATATCAGAAACAGAAAACAGGAAAAGAATCCCATTTGCTATAGAAACAAGAAAAATAAAGTACCTAGGAATAAACCTTACCAAGGAGATAAAAAACCTGTACTCAGAAAACTACACAACACTGAAGAAAGAAATTAAGGAAGACACAAATAAATGGAAGCATGTACCATGTTCATGGATTGGAAGAATTAACATCATCTAAATGTCCATATTACCGAAAGCAACTTATAGGTTAAATGCAATCTCTATTAAAATACCAATGACATATTTCACAGATATGGAACAAACATTTCAAGAATTTATATGGAACAATAAATGACCCTGAATAGCTGCAGCAATTTTGAGAAAGAAGAACAAAGTAGGAGGGATCACAATACCTGATATCAAACTGTATTACAAGGCCACTGTAATCAAAACAGCCTGGTATAGTCATAAGAACAGATGCATACATTAATGGAACATAATAGAGAATCCACAAATAAGCCCATGTCTCTATGGTTAATTAATGTTTGACAAAGCGGTGAGAAATATAACATGGAGTAAAAATAGCCTCTTCAACAAATGGTGTTGAGACATCTGGAGAACTCCATGCAAAAAAATGAAAATTAACCATCAATTTACATCAAGCACAAAAATAAATTCAAGGTAGATAAAAGACTTAAATACAAGTTGCAATGCCATTATGTTACAGAACAGAGCCAAGGGGTGGGTACGATATCCTATTACCAAAAGGACCATCCCCCACTAGGTTCCTTCGGCTGCCACTAGAGGAAAGACACCTGTGAATGCCAGAGATTTGTGAAAAGGAAAGGAAATGTTTATTTAAAGCTATACAGACTTAAAGTAGTGACTCAGTTATCTTCATTAAAATATTTAAGTCTTTTAGGATACCCACAGACGCACACAGTCCTTCTTTCTCCCTCTGCCCTAATCTGGGGTACTGTATCTCAGGAAAAGAAGCAGAAGTCCAAGATTCAGGCTCCTCGCACCATCAGCTGTGTAGCTGCCAGGATCTCCAGTTAATCCAAATCCATGTGGCACCTTCTCATGGCCCACCAGTGGGAGTCCTTTCACCCCTTTTCTCCCAGGCAAAGTGTCTCCTGCTTCCTAAGCCACGTGGCAAAAGGGAGCACCTCAAACCTGGGGGGTCCCCACTCTGCCAAAGCCACGTAGTTCTCTCTCACCAAAGCTGCATGGTTCTTCTCTCAAATGGCTGCTGCACCTGGGTTTAAATCCCCATGCCAATCTTCCTCTGCAGCACCATTTCTGACTCCTCCTACAATCAGTTACACCTGTCAGCATTTCCGTATTCTTCCAGATTTACTGGGCTGCCCTCGTAAGTTTGGGCAGGTGTGGTCCCATGGCTGGAGCCAGTCATCTCCAAGCTCTTACATAGGCACTGTAACCAGGGAGAGTTGCCTCCCAGTTGCATCTTGGGTGAAAGTCACTTCCATCCCCCAGGGTTAAAGCAGGCTACAACTATTTAACATATCTATGAAACCAGTTAAAGGATACAGATATGTTAAATAACCATGCCAGAGTTTAGCTGCAAAGCTGTTGCTATGCAAAACAGCTCTCAATAACCCTGCTCCATGTGTCCCTTCCCCCAACTCACACCTGTGGCAGGGGAGGGGTGAGGACATCCTATATATTTTTCTAATATTTCCTGGACACCTGGAGTTCTGGACCCCATTCCTAAATCCCTACTTTGGACCCTCCTCTTGGCTGCACCCTGTTACAATAAAAGTCCTAGAGGAGAACATAGGTGGGAAAATCTCAGACATTCCATGCAGCAATATTTTCACTGATATGTCCCCTAGAGCAAGGGGCATAAAGGAAAGAATAAACAAAGGGGACTTCATCAAAATAAAAAGCTTCTGCATGACTAAAGAAAACCTCAGCAAAATGAAAAGGGAACCAACTGTATTGGGAAAATATATTTGCCAATGATATCTTGGACTATTATAGGAAATAAGACTAGCTCTCTGTTCCGGGCTCCAGATAACTCTCTGCTGACTCCTGGACCCCAGTTAACCTGCTGACAAGTTGACTCTCTGTCCTGGGCCCTGGATGATTCCCTGCTGTTTCTTTGTCCTGGGCCCCGGACCATTTCTGCCCTCCACTTCTGTATCCTTGGCTTTCACATTCCTGTGTCCCCTGCTTGTGCCACGTGACCTCTCCTCTCCCCACTTTGTTGCAAAGGTATTTAACCACCCACCTGACCCCTCCTCGGCACCCAGAATTTGGAGACTCTCTCCTCTGGGTCCATGCGGGTAAATAAAGGCTTACTCCGTCACCCCAAATTGTGTAAGAGTCCGTTTTTCCGCAACAGGACAAGGGTTTGGTCTCCAAAATATATAAAGAACTCACACACTCCACTCTAGGAAGACAAACAACCCAATTAAAAAAATAGGGAAAGGACTTGAGCAGACACTACTCCAAGGAGGACATATGGAGGGCCCAGAGACACATGAAAAGATGCTCAGTATTGCTATCCATCAGAGAGATGCAAATTAAAACCGCAATGAGATACCACTTCATACCAGTCAGAATGGCTATCATAAACAAATCAATGAACAACAAGTTGTGGAGAAAAAGGAACCCTGATGTGTTAGTGGGAATGCAGACTAGTGGAGCCACTGTAGAATTTCCACAATGTGGAATTTCCTCAAAAAACTAAAAATGAAACTGCCTTTCGACCTGGCAATTCCACTGCTGGGACTATACCTTAAGAATCCTGAAACACCAATTCAAAAGAACCTATATACCCCAGTGTTCATAGCAGCACAATTTACAATAGCCAAGTGCTAGAAGCAACTTAAGTACCCATCAGTAAATGAGTGGGTCAAAAATCTATGGTACATTCACATGATGGAATACTATTCAGCACAAAGAAAGAAGGAACTCCTACCCTTTGCAATTGCATGGATAGATCTGGAGAGCATTATGCTAAGTGAAATGAGCCAGGCAGTGAAAGACAAATACCATTTGATCTCACCTACAAGTGGAACCTAATCAACAAAACAAACAAGCAAGAAAAATATAATCAGACATTGCAATAAAGAACAAACTTACCATAACCAGAGGGGATGGGGAGGAGGATAATGGGAAAATAAAGGGAAAGGATCATCAAAGAACATGTATGAAGGACACATGGACAAAGCCAGAGAGGGTAGGAATAAGGGTGGGAGGTTGTGGTGGGTTGGGCTGGGGCTATTTTGGTGGGGAAATGGAGACAACTTCTTGAACAACAATAAAAAAATAAATTATAATATAATTAAAAGTTGAAGTATAAAATATGGGAAAATATAATTTTTTATCTAGTCTAAGATGTCGTACATTTTTTATATACCTGTGACAAAAAATGTTGCCAATTAAAGTGTAACAGACTAATAATTATAAGACTGATCACAAATTTAGAGAGATTAAAATAAGAAAATTGTTGCATTGGTATAAATAAATTATGGTAAGTAGGATGATTGTCGAAGATGATTTGATATTAATAAAAGGTTAAGTAGTCTGTTCAGTCTTCATCAGAGAAGAATGATTAACAGTTTATTTAAAATAAAGTGAGAAACAGGAAATTATTTAAAAGCCTAGATTTTAATGTTTACACAAACAAAATAAAATGTGCTTAGACTTCCAATTCTAGTGTCACTAGCTTGCTACTCTTCCTGATTTTCCTTTGGCAAATCATTAGTACTCTACTCTTAGTCCATGAGATCCAGAAGGCACTCCCATATCTCCACGATCCAGACCTATCCAGCATATTCATAATTAATTGAGTCATCAGAATATTTATTGTACCCATTAGAGACGTTCCCTTTTTTCATTCCTAACTGGAATTACTGTAAGAATCCCATAAGCCTCAAGCCTGTAGGAACCATCTTTGCTCTTGCATGGAGAGAGACAGCTCACAGAAGAAAAGTGAGCAAAAAAAGAATGAATCCCCAGTAATACCATTTTAGCCTCTGAATTTTGTCACACCCAAAGCTACATTTAGGCCCTAAACTTTGAGTTAACAGAAAATATTGATGCTAACCTTACTATTATCTGCAGAACACAAATGGTATGGTTTATAGCCACATGTCTGGAAACAGACAAAGTTTTAAAGAAGTTGAGAAAATTTGTATTTCCTTCATGCTAATGTAAAATCCTAATACAATACTTAAAGAAGAAAAATTATAAGAAATTATATTCAAATTAAGCATTATATCATATGTATGATTAAGTTACCAGTTTTTCTTGCTATAATACTTAATGTACATTCCCAAATCAGAACATTACACTCATTATTTTCCAAATAACAAGTGAACAGCTTTTACATAAAAACTATTATTAATATTAATATTCATATTAATACCAAGAATAATCTGGAAAAATTTCATATTTATCAGATTTGCTTATTCTCAGACACACATGATCAGTATCTAATTGTTACATCTAAATATAGGCAAGTTTACAGAAACACTTTAACTGATTATAGCTCAAATTTAGTACTCTGTGTTTTCCCCATTTGTGTTTAAGTCATATATAAAAGATTTCCTATGTAACTTTGAGCCCTATCCAAAATTCTAATAAAAAGAACCTATGCACATCTGTGCAATTTTGATAAATTAATATTTCATAAGCTGGAAGAAACGGAGCTTAACACAACCCCTACACTGGTGATTTGATCAGCAATTTCAAAGGATTAACCATGCACTCCAGGAAAGGCAAAACTCCTTATAATTATGCCTTTTCATTTATTTGGGAAAAAGTATGATTTTTACTCTCCCTACCCACTATTTTGATTTTGTGTTTCTACTGATATGAAATAAAGTAAACCATACTTTCAAAGATATCCTCTGTAAGAACATTTTGTGATTGTTCACAAATTACATTTTCCTAGTCACATTTCTAAGTGTCTTAGAGATCATTCAGTCGATTAGAGAAGTAAGATATATAGAAATGGTATGGTTAAGAATATGAGCTATGAAATAAAATTTGTTGTGGATGAATTTCTACCATTTACTACTTATGTGGTCTTGGGCAAGTCTCTCTTGGACAGGTCTTGGGTAAATCTCTTGAGACTGCAGTTTCAATTACCCTAACTTACAGACTTACGAGAAACAAATGAAACACTACTCTCAGCACAGTGACTGGAACATAGTAAATACAAAATGAATACCAGCCAATGATTATCCTGGTATGTCAAAACCATAGCATTAAAAAAAAACTTTATTAATTCCCATAGGATAATACTACCCTGTGTTCATCCCAGCCTAGCCACACTTGCCTTTGTGTTATTCCTTGAACAAGTCAAGCATAATTAAACTCAGGACAGGTGCCATGTGGTTCTCTCTATATGGAATGCTTCCTCCCATAGCCTCTCAAGGCTGGCTTCTTAATTCTTTCAGACTTTGCTCAAATGTCACCTTTTCAGAGAGAGCCTCCATGACAACTTATGTAAAACAACAGTCCATCTCAAAACTGCTATTATTTTTACCTGCTTGTTCCTTCTTTACACTATTTCTGGTATTCATATCTTACATTCTTTTGTGTACTTGTTTATGAACTGTCTGTCCCCTAAAATTTAAGCTTACTGAGGTGAGCTTGTTTACCTTTCTACCCTTAGTATCTGGAACAGTTCCCGGCATACACTAGGTGCTCAGTTAATATCATTTAAATAAATTAATTAATATCAATAATTAGTCTCAGAGATAACTGACATTTTAAAGAGAGTCATTTTGTATAAAACTGTTAGCTTCATTTAAATATGAAAAATATGAAACTTACTGAGAAAATTTGCTATCAACATAATGAAGAAAGGTCTACTGAAATGAGAAGTGTGAGGACCAACAAGGCAGATGAAAGTGGACCCCTAAGGAGCCAATGTCTTCAGTACAATGGGTTCTGCATATGTGAATCTGCAAAAATCCTGTGATACCTAAGCATCTTAAGAGATTTATTTTTTAGCCACAAAATAACTGAGATAGTTTTAATTATTTCATTAGAAAAATATACCCATGCCATGTATAGAGAGATACAAATGAAAATCACTTAACTATTACTATAAACTAATATAAATTATAATCCAGAATTACAGATACAAGTAAAATTGCAAATTTCACTGATTGCATATTGCATCATGAAATTTGCATCTAGATAAAATTATTAGAATCATGAATACAAATTCTAGATATTTTGTAAAAACAGACGGGTAGAAAAACATTAGAGATAATAACTATTAATAATTTGTAATCATTATAAAATGATTATTTATTTCCAGTCATTTTTAGATGTTATTAATTTTATACTGGTTTGAATTTTAATAAAATAATCATTTCTCTAAATTATTGCAAATTCATCAAGATTATTAATGTTATGGTCAAATGTGCATATAATTTAATAAGCTAATCCACAAATGTTTACTATTTAAACAGTTCTCATTTTTCTCTCATAAAGAATTCCAATTTTGATCTATTTCTAACTTTTCACTAAAAATTATCTGTGAGAAACTATAAGAATGTTTAAATCCTGAATATATTTTATTCTACATCCTTGTTGAAATAGGCATCAATATTTTTAAAATTTAGCTGATTTAATAACTTTATATTATACTATTTTACAGTTTTGACTATCAGGAATATTTTCTATCATTATCTACAATAGTTCTCTTATGTAGGCACTAAACGTTCAGGTTGATTTTGTGAATCTAGAGAGCAGTGCCCAAGAGCCTATAATGCCTGAGTGTTTGGGAAGCACATTTTGTATCAAGTTTTATTTTGTTCATTTATTTTAATCCTTACCTGAAGATATATTTATTGATTTTTAGAGAGAGGAGCAGGAGAAAGAGAGAAGCATTGATGTGAGATAGAAACATCAATCGGTTGCCTCCCATAAGCGCCCCAACTGTGGACTAAACCCACAACCCAGGTATTTGCCCTAGCTGGGAATCAAACCTGAAACTTTTGCTGTATGGAACAATGTTTCAACTAACTGAGACACTGTCCAGGGCTATATCAAAAGTTTTAAACAGGTGTCTATTTCTTGCCCCAGCCATCTCACTTAAGATACATAGCCCAAGGATACAACCCAACAAAGGTCAAGGGATTTGTGTCCAAAGATGTTGACAGTACTAAAAGCTTGAACCCTATATTTCTCTATGATTTCAATATCCTTGGCTGTGATTACTAGAAGCTTAGCCTTTTGTGTTGGAGGGTATTTGTTTTTCATTTTTCTGAATGATATTTTATGTCACTTTCCCAGGTATCTGAAATATTGAGTTTCAGGTTGTGATATAGCATCTTGAGTTAATACTGCCCTAAAAATGGCAGCTTAGGTACTACCAATAAATAAAACCAATGAAGTTGGATGCATTTTCTCTCTTCTAAGCAGTTGTAATCTTACTTCTTTGAATTACTTATTTAAGATTACACTGCTACTTTGTTCTCCGACAGTTTTTAAATACATATTAAGAAAATAATGTACATTATGATATTTACCTGATAAATTACATAAATGACAATTTTTAGTCATAAAAATGACTATTTTTTGAGTTTTTAAAAACTAGGATATTACATGTCTATATTTATCATTTTGAACAAGTATTCAGAACAATGAGTATATTGGTATTATTCAACAATTAGAAAAGACATAAATAATGTAATAATTACTTGTCTCTTCTGATAGTTATATGTATTTTAAGATATCACATTTTAAAAATTAAATATTTAATTATTATAAATAAATAAATAAGGGTATATTATTTAAACATTATAAAGAAAATATAGGTAGACATTTGTAAATATTAAAGTATGACTAATAAAATCTTTTAAGTTAAGTATTATTTCTTATTTTAATCATAAGTCATGGTTGAGCAAACATAGTAGACTTATTGAGAAGGGAGATCTACACTTGGAATTAAATGATTATTTCTTACTCTTTAAAGTGTGTCAAAATCTTATGTAGTTTAAAATTTCATATATACATAGATGTATACCAGTGTATATATAAAATATGTATATTTTCACATTGTGCTAATTTATGAACTGTATTTAAAACATCTCCATTCATTACTGTGAATTTTCAGGAGTCTTAAAAAGTGTTACAATTTATAACACACTATTTTAGGTATTTAAGACATCCTAGACCTATCTTACATTTGTATTTAACAATTATATACAATGTTTATATGTAAATATACATATTATAATATGACTAGCATTTTTCCTGGAATTAAAACATTCTAAAGACAAATAGGCATCATTTGTATTACCTGAAAGTATGTGAATTGAGAATGATAAAGATCTGGATATACATGAAGGGTAGTTCCGATCACAAGTAGTAGCTCAAATTTGTGGAGAGATGAGCTAATATATCCAGTAAATCCCAAACACCATATCTTTAGAAGTGCTTCCAAGTCAAAAAGTACAGTGAAAGCCACCTAGAAGAGCAAAGAGTAGAAATTAAATGTAAAACTATTTTATTTCAAAATATTGCATATACTTGTCAGTGCAGGAATTTCAGCTACTATCACATAAAATGAGGAGCCCACAATAATCTAGAATGACATTTTATTAGTATGAAACACACCAACTACAGCATAGCAGACCAAATATATCTTAAGCTATCAGAAAACTTGTTAAAATGTTAAAAGTTTGCAAGTGGCATTATGTCTTCATTATCTAGTATTTGATAATGTGTTGGTCGAAGTGTTCATTTGATCCTAGTAGCACTTACTTGTTTTTAACGTCATTCAAAAATAATTGTGTTAGATTGTATTGTGTGACAGCTGTCATAGCATGCATTTTAAAAAATTCTAAATCAGTGAATTTTTGTGTAGCCTTTTTAAAATCAAAGAATAGAGAAAATAAACAACATTTTTGGCATATTATGCTTTATTATTTCAAGAAAGGTAAAAACCCAACTGAAATGCAAAAAGAAAAAAAGACTTGTGCAGTGTATGGAGAAGGTGCTGTGACTGATCTAAAATATTGAAAGTAGTCTGCAAGATTTCATGCTGGAGATTTCTTGTTGGATGATGCTCCATGGTCAGGTAGAACAGTTGAAGTTGATAATGATCAAATATGTAATTGAGAGCAATAAATGTTATGCCACCTGGGAGATAGCAAACATATGTAAAATATCTAAATCAATAATGTTATCGGTGAAAATAAATGTGTCTTTTATTTTATGGAAAAGACAACATGGACTTTTTGGCCAACCCACTTAAAAGTCATTGACATTGATAGAATTATTGTATACAAAGAAAAGGTGCATTTTTGTATAATTTGTTTATTATAAACATAGTTTCTATAATGCATATGGTATATTATAAAACAACTTACATATTAGTAAGCATAATTAAACTAAAATGTTTAAATATTATTTATGCTTTAGGTCACACAAATAAATGAAGATATATGGATTCTGTACTAAGCAATTTATGTGTATATACACACATATAAGTCAACATAGTAATACAATACATGTCTTAATTATTAATTAATAAAAATTAATGCTTATATTACTATCACATTAATTCTATGAATTTATTATAAACATCAATATTAAAATACACATATAAATATAACATGTATTATATCTTTACTTGTCCTATAGGTAAGAAACTCATTTTATAAAGAAGTTTGCTGATGGGGCAAAGAGACAGAAAACTGTACTTGAACAACAATTAAAATAAAAATAAAAAAAGACAAAGAAGAGAAGTTTGCAACTGGAATTAAAATGTACAATACCAGATTAACTTCTAATTAAAGAGCACAAGGTAGAATGTTGGGGTTAGTCAAAACATGTCCCTCTGAGGAGATGCCAGATGATTTATTGGAAGAAATGAATAAAGAAAGCTTGCTTTTCTTTTTCTAGACTACAATAGATTATGAGAGAGGGTTTTCTTTCACTCACATTTGAAAAACCTGGATAAAAAAGGAATTAATAATAACATTTTTAGGAATAAAACACTAAAATCACTGCAGATAATTAATATAGATGTCAGGAAGAAATTAACATTACTTCTCAATCTGCCACTTCCGTAGACTCAAGTTGCTCCTCAATTTAAATTGGCATATCTCTTTTAAAACAGAGAAACAGTACTGTTTCTGTGAAATAAGTGAAATAAAATTTCTGTGAACTAAAATTTCACATTTTTTTCTGTGAAATAATTCTAAATACAAAGTGTTAACAAAATACTCTGCCCAGCCTTATCAGGTAATTGATGTGAACCACTCTGTGTATTTCCTCCTCAAACCCCTCCTAACTCATCCAAACATATACTGTACAATCACATAAAAGGGCTTGCATTTTACATGTAACAGTGCAACTTGCCTGTCTCACTTGATAACAATCCTAGACATCCCCTGCCCCCTGCCCTTGGGATATGAGGTATGGTTCCTAATTATTCTTTTCATCAGGTGCATAATTTCCCATGTTTACTTAATTCAACACTCTCCCTAATGACTCATCGAAGAATGGAACCTCCTGAATATGGAATCATCACCAAAAATGGTTAAGAATTTTGCTGCTTCAAAAACAAGACTACATTAAACAATCCTTATGCAATATCCATACTTACTGGGCTTTCATACCTATAAAGAGAGTCTGAAACTTGGCATTGCCGGGGCAAAGAACAGGTTTGTGGAGCTTTACATTTTGAAAAGTATTAATAAAGTACATTCAAAATATTATAGTAATCATTTGCCTTCCAGCAAGGTAAGAAAGTGCTTCTTGTCCTAAATCTGTACATCACCAGATGTAATCAAACTAAATCAAGATTTGGCTTATCTGTTCATATGTGTATTGATCCCTGAGATTTTTTAAAGCAATTTTTGTATGCATAACATTCCCAGTTTTCTATGGTGATGTTTTGTCTTTGCTAAAACAAACAAGCACTTCTTGGGAACATTGTTGATATTAAGAATAGTAATCTTTGTTTGCTGTATGAACTGCAAATATTTTTAAAAGATTTTATTCATTTATAGAGAGAGGGGGAGGGTGGGAGAAAGAAGGAGAGAAACATCAATATGTGGTTGCCTCTCATGTGCCCCCAACTGTGGAGAGATCCCAGCAACCCAGGCATGTGCCCTGACTGGGAATTAAAACAGCGACCCTTCGGTTCGCAAGCCTGCCCTCAATCCACTGAGCCACATCAGCCAGGGCCTAGAACTGCAAATGTTTTTTCCGTGATCAATAGTTTGATTTTTAACTTTGGTGGCATTCAATCTATAAGCACTTTAAGTCATCTGGTCACAAGATTCTATCGTTATGATTTCTTTCTTTACCTTTCACATACAAAATAGGTCTTTAGAAAGATTAATATCAAGTCTTCATATCCAGGATCATGCTATGCCATTGTATTTATTTGGACTATATATTTAAATAAAAATTTTCCACATAAAGATATTATTGTTTCTGTGAAGTTTCTTTCTATCAATTTAATATTCCAGTCACTAATATAAATAAATGCATTTTGCTTTTAGAATTGTTATTTATGCTTACCATTGTACCTAGTTAGTTCCAGTGAAAAGCTATATATTTATCTATATTGCTTTTTTTCTAACAACCTCACTAGACTCTTCTATTAATTTCAATATTTTAAATAATGTCTTCTGGGTTTCATTAAAATATATATATTT